>JAVHMZ010530326.1:0-14386 GCA_034782995.1 Amazona versicolor
GATTGGCTTTTGACGTAGGCAACATGACCATGAATCGTCATATTGAAACCGAGAAGGACTTCAAGCGCCCAACGGGTCGCGGCGGACCGGAAGGAGACGACGTTCCAGAAGGACGCCCGGGTTTTACGCCGACGAAGCTGCCGTCGCCCAAACCCTGGGAAGCGACGCCCTTGAACGAAGAGCAGATGCGCAACAACCCATACCTGGTTCCGGCGGAATACCGGCCTAACGTTATATTTCGCTTTGCCGATGCCAAGGGGTTGCTGCTTTCGGGATTGCTCGAAAGGGGGGAGACGCGATTGCCCAGAAGGCGGCGATCGTGAACGCGCATCTCGGCAAAGGGAACGTGTTGCTGTTCGCCAACAACCCCGTGTTCCGCGGCGAAACGATTGGTACTTACGGCTTGGTTTTCAACGCGCTCTTAAACTTCGATTACCTCAACAGGACCGCGGTCAAGTAGCGCTGATTAGGTTTAGATCGCGATCGGAATAGTTGACGAACATGTCTTCGTTCGCGCTATACTGTGTCGTCCCATCCGACAGCTATCTTGACACCGCCAACTAGTAACTCCTTTTCACGGCTTGTTCTTCCGCGTGTACGCCCTTTTCTGGTCGTCACACTTAGTGTGGTGATATTAGCGGCTCTGATTGGCGCAGAACCGGCAGGGCAGAGTCAGAGGATTGGGCAACAATCCGATGACTGGGTCACGATTAATAAGGACTATTCGAGCCAGCGATATGTCGACCTGGACCAGATTAACGCGTCTAATGTGGGCAAGTTAAAAGAGGTTTGCGAGATCCAGCTCAATGAGCCAGTATGGTTCACAAGCGGGTTACTAAAAGTGAATCGCACCTTGTATGTCACGACTCTGCGTGGGACTTATGCTTTCGACGCCGCAACCTGTGATTTGCAATGGCGCTACGTCGTAGATTTCAAGCAAAACGCTGCATCCAGTACCCAGCGCGGCGCTGGTTACTTGGATGGGAGAATTTTCCGCGGTACCGGCGACGGCCGTGTGATTGCACTGGATGCCACGATGGGTAATCTGTTGTGGGATGTGCAAGCTGCGGATCCAACAAAACATGAAGCGTTCTCATCAGCGCCAATTGCGATGCAGGGAAGAGTCTACATCGGCATCGTAACTAGTGATTTGGGAGTTGCAGGCCGACTAATGGCATTCGATGCTCCTACGGGAACCCAGCTATGGAACTTTGACACCACATTAGGAAAGCATTTTGGTGGCGGTTTCTGGACGACTTACTCCGCGGACACGAAAACTGCCGAGATCTTCGCCGGTGTTGCCAATCCGTTCCCGGATTTCAATCGCGATATCGTGCCGGGTGATCCCGAGTTTACTGCTAAGACAAATTCTGTCATTTCGATCGATGCCACCAGTATTTCCCAGGCACATTTGAAGTGGTTTTATCAGCCGGTACCGTCTGATGAACACGACTGGGACCTCGCGGCCGCGCCAACGCTCTATCGAACCACTTCCGGCAAAAACATGTTAGCGATCGCGGGCAAGGGTGGAGTGGTATATGGCATTGACCGCGCTACCCACCAGCGAGTCTTCAGTACGCCCGGTACGACCGTCGTCCCAAACCCGCCTCTCGATGCGACATGGAAGCTCGTCTGTCCGGGTTTGATAGGAGGAGCGCTCTTTAATGGGACAGCCTTTTCCCCGGGCACGGGAATGCTGTTTGCGGGGATGACCGACCACTGTGCGTTCTACACCAAGAACTCCGCGCTTCCGGGCGGCGGTTCCGTCGTCAAGGACTGGAGTACCGCGGCCAAACTTATCGCGCCCGCAGGGTGGATTACGGCATTGGACGGAGCGACCGGAAGAGTCATTTGGCAAAACCACACCAATAGTCAGGTGCAGGCGGGTTTAGTGACGACTAAAAGCGGGCTCTTATTCGGTGGTGAAAGTAACGGTACTCTGTTCGCGCTCGATGCCAAGACAGGATCGTTACTGAAAAGTCTCGATGTGGGTGGCGCCATCAACAATGGGCTGATTAGCTACCAGGCCGGAGGCCTACAGTACGTTGCGGCCGCTATCGGGGGCACCGGCGAGAACCCTCATGCGTCGGCCGGACCCTTGCGGGTGAGCGTGTTCGGGCTGCGCGGCAGCGGCTCACCGCGGGTCGTCCAACTTGACCGGTTGGCGCCTGCAGGCGGTCCCGGCGTCACTGCTTCCGTAGCCACGTACATCCAAGTTTGCACACAGTGTCATGGCCGCAATGGCGGCGGTAGTAGTGCGCCGTCGTTGACACGTCAAAGCCAGTTGGCTGATCCCGCATTGCTGAAGCAATTTTTGCAGACAGTGCCGCCGCCGATGCCACGTCTCTACCCGGGGCTGCTTGGGGACCAGGACGTAGAGCTGATCGAGGAATATCTTCAGAGCGTTGTTTTCAAGTGTGGCCAGCCGGGCGGCGAGAGCTGTCAGCTTCCTGGCCAACCCTCTACCGGCGGCACGAACGACTGGCAAGCCATTTACTCCGTACTCACCTCTCCGCGATGTCTGAACTGCCACCCGGGACCTACACCAAACGCGCCGTCCATCCCAGGATGGCCAGCCGGGTCGTCTGATTATCCGCGTCAAGCGGATGATCGGCATCCGCACTATTACGGCGTTGTGCGCGGACCGGAGACCGGCACCAACGGCCAACTCACGGGCACAGGTGCGCCATATGGGCGCTGTGATTCCTGTCATGGCGTCGCAAATGACCCGAGAACAGGCATTCCGGGCGCTGTTGATAGTAAGGGGAACGTCGATTGGCGCTTGGCGCCGACAGGAATGGCGTGGGAGACCTCGGCCGGCGTGCCGATGACCGGAACACAGCTCTGCGCGCAATTGACGAATCCGGCGAAGAATGGAAACCGAGGGCCTCAGGATCTGCTGCAACACATCGAGACCGAGCCTTTAGTGCTTTGGGGGTGGAGTCCTGGCACACAACTCGACGGCACAGCGAGGTCGACGCCTCCTCTGAGCCATGAGGAATTCGTCAATGTTTTTCAAAGTTGGATCAATGCCGGTTCTCCGTGCCCGACAGGTTCCGGCGTCGCGCACGAGAGCAAGCACTAGCGGCTGCCAGTTTTTACTCGAACTTGCCGCTTGAACAGGGCGTACCTCTTTGTATGTAATCTGGAGATCGGATCCGGTTCAATGCCTCAAATACTAGCGCGCGTGCGAGCTCTCGCGAAAACTCCCGGCTTCTCCTTAATGGTGGTGGCTATCCTGGCCGTCGGAATCGGCATGTCTACCGCGCTTTTCAGCGTTGTCGATGCGGTTCTGTTGGAGCCTCTTGCATTCCATGACCCCGGGCGCATCGTCGCGGTCCAGACTGCTTGGCCGGCTAAGGGCCGCGTTTCACCCCGGATCACCGGAGGCGACTTCCTCGATCTTCGAGTCGCGTCGCATAGCTTTTCGAATATCGCTCAGTACGCGGGTGGAGAGATCGGGCTGGAGCTTAAAGGTCAATCGCGATTCGCCCGAACATTCTGGACCGGTCCGGATTTCTTCAATGTTCTCGACGTCAAACCCGTAGCCGGGCGGCTCCCGCAGAAAGCAGACGCCGAACACACCGCCATCGTAACGGCGTCGTTTGCGAACGCATCTTGGGGCAATGCGCTGCAAGCTCTTGGGAAAGTTATCAGGGGCGATAACAAGCCTTACGAAGTGATCGGGGTCGTAGACGACCGCTACGCCTTCCCCGAACGCGGGCAAGTGTGGCTCACCGGACCGCTTGATCCCGAAAACCGCAACCACACGGCTTTTAATTACTACGCTGTGGGCCGGCTCCAACCCGGTACAACCGCAGCGCAAGCCCAGCTCGAGTTGAACGCCATCGGCGAGAGAGTTCTCAACTACGAACCCGGAAAAGCATTCCGGTTGCTTTCCTTGCATGAAAACATCGTCGGCTCCGCGCGGTCCACGTTGTGGTTTCTGTTTGCCGCGACCGGGCTGCTGCTCTTTATTGCGTGCGCGAACGTGGCGAACCTAATGCTCACCCGTACCGCTGATCGAGCCCGTGAAGTTGCTGTCCGTTTCTCTCTCGGCTCCAGTCTCACGCAGATGATTCGAATGCTCGCGCTCGAAAGCATGATCCTATCGGGCTTGGCAGCCCTCCTTGGAGTGTTCATCGCGTGGGTTGCGGTGCATACCATCTACCCTCTGCTTCCGTCTTCGCTGCCACGCGCGAGCGGCGTCTTGCATATGCATCCCGCGGTTCTTCTTTTCGCGTCAGTTGCCGCCTGCATCCCGGTGCTCGCGTGCAGTATCCTTCCCGCTTTGCAATTGCGAAGAGTCGATATCGTGGAAGTGTTGAAACAAGCGCCGGGGCGCGGCGTTGCGGGCGGAGGCACGCGGGCGCGCGGCCTCTTCGTCGCCGCCCAGGTCGCGTTCTGTTGTGTGCTCTGCGTCGGCGCCGCCCTGTTAGCGCGAACGCTGGTCGCGCTTGAACACTCCGCACTCGGCTTCGATCCCAAAGGGGTGATGGTGATGTACGCCGATGCTCCGGCGTTCCAAATGCCGGACTACCTGCGCGCCATTCGCACCTTCGAAGCAGCTGTGAATGAGATCCGCGCCATTCCCGGCGTGAGCTCGGCCGCCGCTGCCATGGGTCTGCCGACCGGCAAATACGGATCGAATGGAAGCTATCTCGTCGAAGGTGTGCACATCCAGCCAGGCCAAGACCCGTTCAAAGCGGATTGGAGCCGTTCCTTGCCCGAGGCCGTCTTCGCGCTGGCGAGTGAGCAATATTTCCAAACCGCGGGAATACCGATGCTGACCGGCCGCAACTTTGACGCGCGCGATCAAATCAATGCTCCGTTCACCGCGATTGTGAGTCAATCACTCGCAAAGCAATCGTTCGGAAATTCGAATCCAATCGGTCGTCGGCTGTACTGCGGGCTCGACTCACCCAATCCGATGACAATTGTCGGCGTGGTCGGCGATGTACGTCAGGACTCGCCGTCGTCGCCGCCGCAACCTGAAATCTATATGCCGTTTCAGCAGCACCCTTATCATGCGAACGAGCTTCAGATTCTCGCGCGTACGCCCGGCGATCCGGTCGCGCTCGAGCCCGCCGTGCGCCGGATCATGCGTCGCTTGGCGCCTAATGTCGCGACGGACTTCACCACGTTGTCCGCCATGATTAGCGAGTCGGTTGCAGCGCCTCGGTTTCGCGCGATGTTAGCCGTCGTCTTTGCCATGATCGCCGCTCTCCTGGCCATGAGCGGTATTTATGCCGTGATTGCTTATTACGTGACTCAGCGTCGCGCGGAGATTGGAATTCGCATGGCGCTCGGAGCGCGCCCGCTATCAATCGGCCGGATGGTTTTCGTCCGTGCTCTTCAGATGACCGCGTCTGGATTAATCATCGGCATCTTCGGAGCGATTGCGTTGAGCCGTCTCGTCGAAACTTTTGTTTACGGGGTGGGGACGCTGGATCCGCTCACTTACTTACTCGGCGCTTCAGCGGTCCTTTTCGTTGTGTTCATTGCGATTGCTGGACCTACCTGGCGTGCCTCTCGAGTCAACCCGGCGGTCGCGCTGAAAGACGAGTGAATTAAGTTTCACTGGTACGCTGAAAAGAACCGCTCCCGATGATTCAGAAATGGTATGCGCGCCGCATGGAGGCGTGGGAGAACGAGCTTTGCCGCCGCGCAACCAATCGCGTGCGGCGCCCGTTTGAGTGGGGTGTTGAATGGCTTCATCGCTGGCCGGAAGCCCAATCGCTTGAAGTAAACGGGCATGACCCCGAGAGCTACATTCGCCAGATCAATCAGATTGCGTTAAACGATAGCGCTGAATTTTTTGGCTATGAGAAGCCCCGCAATTTCGAATTCGATGGCGAAACGGTTTCGTTTCCTTCACCGCTTCAAACTCCAATTCCGGAAAACAACACGATTTATCTGAGGTATTTTCCCGCCCGATCGAAGCGCGGACCGGTCCGCAAAGCAGTAATCGTTCTGCCGCATTGGAATTCCTCGGCCGGCCAACACGTCGCGCTCTGCCGCGGGTTTCAAAAGCTCGGGCTTTCTTCCGTCCGTCTTAGCCTTCCTTATCACGACCGGCGCATGCCCCCGGAACTGGAACGCGCCGATTACGCAGTGTCATCCAATATTGGGCGTACACTTGACGCCACGCGTCAAGCGGTCCTTGACGTCCGAGCTTCCATAGATTGGCTTGAGACACGTGGTTATGAGCAGTTCGCGATCGTCGGCACGAGCCTTGGAAGCGCGTACGCATTCCTCGCCAGTTCGCATGATGAGCGCATTCGCGTGAACGTTTTCAATCATTGCTCGGCATATTTCGCCGACGTGGTTTGGACCGGCATCTCGACGCAGCATATTCGCGAAAGCTTGGAGTCCCACATATCGCTAGAGCGTCTTCGCAGTGTGTGGGATGCACTCAATCCAACGCACTATATGGATCGCTTCGCAGCCCTACCGAAACAAAGCTTGTTCATCTACACGCGATACGACACCACTTTTCTTCCGCACTACTCCGAAATTGCTGTCGATCATGTTCGGCGTCGCGGCCTTGATCATCGCGTGGTCGTGCTGCCCTGCGGTCATTACACGATGGGTGAAGCTCCATTCAAGTTTATTGATGGTTATTTGATTTGCTCATTCGTGAAGCGGCGGCTATAGGTTTGCGCGAGCGCTCGCTCGAACCCGAGATCATGGATCAGCCGCACCCGTCTGCGGCGGTCGCACGCCGGTTCCACCGGGACCTCACGCTAATTCACCGGCTAATGGGAAACTGGCGCGCGATTGCGGGTCGAATCACTTCGGGCCCTCCGGTTCACAGTGTCGTCGATATAGGTTGCGGCGACGGGGCGCTGGTCCGTTACCTTCGCGCGGAGACAGGCGCCTCAGACGTTACAGGCGTAGATTTGAAACCGCCCCCGTGCGTCACTGTAGACGTTCCCATCGTGACTGCGGATGCGACACGCGACCCGCTCCCGCAGGCCGACGTTGCCGTTTGTCTTCTGATGCTCCATCACCTCACCGACGATCAGGTTATCGCGCTGATCCGCAACGTAGGCCGATACGCTAAACGCTTGATCTGCCTCGACCTCATCCGCGCTCGTTTGCCGCTTGTTTTGTATACGCTGTTTCTCTGTCCGCTCTTGAGTCGCGTTGGCGCGGTCGACGGAAGACAGTCGATCCGTCGATCCTTCCTTCCCATTGAACTCAGACGTTTGGCGGAACGCGCCACGGAAGGCACGGGTGCCACTATCGATCTTTCGGTGTCACCCGTTTACGCGAAGCAGATTTTGGACATCCGCTGGCGTTGAAAATTACTCGCTTAATTCCAGCTCGATTCGCTTCTTCTCCGGATCCAGTTTCGTAACGCGAAATGTTCGCACTTGTCCGGCTTTCGCACCCGGCTGCTTTTGCAGCGGGGCAGCAGTCGTCGTAGGAGCGTTTCCGTCGCCGCCGCGCCACTTAGTCGACAGCATGGAACTCAATGCATTTAGATCCACTGCGTTCACCGCGGGCGATTTCTCTTCCTTCGGCTCCGTTTTTTCGGTCAACGTGCAAACGGCCTGTACCCCTTCGCCTAACTCCACGTTGGCTCGATTTCGCGCCACTTCTGTCACCCGGCCGGTCACGATGTCGCCGATCTTGTGCTCCGTGATGTATTCGTCTGCGGCGGTGGGGATCAGTTGCTTCATTCCGAGCCGAATACGGCGCCGGCTCTTATCGAGCTCGAGCACAACCGCGCGCACCACCTGGCCCACTCTCAGTTCATCCTGCGGATGGTTGAGCCGCTTGTTTGCGCTGATATCGCCAACGTGAATCATCCCCTCAACAAACTCGTCCACTTGCACGAATGCGCCAAACTTAGTCAGGCTCGTCACCGGTGCCTCGACTACGGTCCCGGGAGCAAACTTCTTTTCGGCTTCGTCCCACGGATCGCCAAGCGCTTGCTTCAAGCCGAGCGAAATACGCTTGTTTGCGGCATCGACCCCGAGGATGACGGCTTCTACGGCGTCTCCTGGCTTTACCACGTCCGCGGGCTTGCGCACCTTCTTGGACCACGACATCTCTGAGAGATGGATGAGGCCATCGAGCCCTGGCTCGAGCTCTACAAATGCGCCGAAATCAGCAAGGCGCGAAACCGTTCCCTTTACGCGTTCGCCCACGTGATATTTCCCGGCCGCGGTGGTCCACGGATCCACCTGAAGTTGCTTCATGCCGAGCGAAATCCTGTGTTTCCGCGGATCCACCTTCAAGATCATCACGTCGACCTGCTGCCCGACGCTCAGCACATCCGCCGGCTTGTTCACGCGACCATACGAAATTTCCGCGACGTGAAGCATGCCATCGACTCCGCCGATATCGACGAAAGCGCCGTAATCCAGCAGGTTGCGCACGATTCCGCTCACCACCATGCCTTCGCGAAGCTCCGTAAATCGCTGTTCCTTGGACCGTGCTTCCTCTTCCTCGAGCACCACGCGACGGTCGACAACCACATCGTTATCTGTCGCATCGACTTTGATGACCTTGCAGGCGATCTCCTGCCCAACTAACTTCGCTAAGTCCGCCACTTCGCGGACACCGGACCGCGAAGCCGGCATGAAGGCGCGCACTCCTACATCCACCGTAACCCCGCCTTTGATCAGGCCAGTCACAACGCCCGAAATCGTTCGCTTCTCAGCCATCGCACTCTCGAGCGACGACCAATCCTTTGGCTGTTCCACATGCAGCAGAGACAGCCGGTAGTATCCTTCTTCATCGCGGCCGGTAATCGTGACGCGCAGCTTATCTCCCGTTTTAACCTTGAGATCGCCGTTCGAATCCTGCAACGAAGCGATAGGGAGCAATCCCTCCGTTTTCATTCCGACGTCGAGAAACACTGCATCTCCGGAAACTCCGACCACAACTCCTTGGCGACCGTCCGCGTGTTCCGTTGTGCTTTCCTGGTGGGAAAGCTCGAATTGATGAAGGAGTTCGCCAAATGAAGTATGGTTCTCGGAAGAGCTTGGTTCCGGCGGATGCCCGCCAGAATGAGGCTCTTGCGACGTAGCTGGAACCTCTAACTCCGGGTCCAACTCAGCTGGATTGACCATGGGAATACGATTCTATTTTTGCATAGCGGCGCACGAGAGAACGCCATGACGGAAACGGCTCTCACGCCACGATTGCAAGATTTCTTGCTTCTCGCGTTGTTTCTCGCAATGGCGGCGATCGTGCCCGATCTCGATCCGTCCGAAATCGTTTTAATTCTGCTATTGGGAGCCCTGCAGATCACGGAATCGCGGTTCATTTCCTTGGATACGGTGCGCGGGAAAGTTCTGTGGAATCTTTTGAAGTTAGGCGCGGGATATTTGCTGATCGGTTACACGCACGGTGTGCAAAGTAATTACTACCTCGTGCTGTTGTTTCCGGTGATCAGCGCCGCTGGTACGCTCGGCGTTTTCATCTCCCTTGCGTTTACCGGGCTCGCTTGCGCACTTTATCTTTCATTTCTCTTTTATGTTGATTGGAATGTGTATCACATCGACGCGCCAGAGATCGCGGAGCTTGCCCGGCGTGTGCTGTTTCTTGCAATCTCGGGTCTGCTTGTGAACACGCTCGCTCTGGCGCTTCGGCTTCAATCGCTCCGATACAGGAGTTTGGCTGATCAGTTAACAGAAACAAATCGCAGCCTTCGAGAGGCCGAAGCGCAGGTCCGGCGCGCTGAACGTTTGGCGGCGCTCGGGCAGTTAACTGCCGGCCTCGCGCACGAGCTTCGCAATCCGCTAGGTACGATCAAAGCGTCTTCCGAGATGCTGGAACGCAATCTGGTTAAGTGGAACGAGCCAGGTGGCGATGAGATCGCGCGCGAACTGGCCGGCTATATCTCGAGCGAGGTGGATCGGACTAACTCCTTGATCTCGCGATTTTTGGATTTCGCTCGTCCGCTCGAGATCAGACGCGCTGTAGCCACTTTGGATGACGTCATTTCCCGATCGGTAGCTGACTCACGACGCGAAGCCGCGCAGCGGGGCGTTACCTTAGAGCAGGTTGCGGGAACCCAGCCGCTCACGTTCGCATTCGACGCCGAGCTCATGGAGCGTGTCTTCTTTAATTTGCTGCAGAACGCGGTCCAAGCCTCGCCGAGAGATGCCCTCGTCTCGATTGAAACTTTGCGCGAAACGAATGCTGCCGTAGTGAAAGTCGTAGATCACGGCTCGGGCATTGAGCCGGGCCAAATGGAATCCATTTTCAATCCGTTCTTCACAACCAAACCGGAGGGTAACGGTTTGGGCCTTGCCATCGTCGCCAAGATCGTGGATGAACATCGCGGCAAAATCAATGCGGAAAGCGCACTCGGAAAAGGGACTACGTTCACTGTTTCGCTTCCCATGGTGGATCAGTCATGAAACCCAATGTTCTGGTGGTTGAGGACGAAGAGAAGCTGCGTCGTGTGATTCAACTCCGCCTTTCTGGCGAAGGTTATGACGTGACCCAAGCCGGTTCGGCCGAAGAAGCGCTTCCGCTCGCCACCCGCGCGGATCTGATTGTGAGCGATCTGCGGCTTCCGGGGATGGATGGGCTCGAGTTGCTTGCGTTGTTGCGCCGTCAGAACTCGGCGGCGCCGATGATCCTCATGACCGCACATGGATCGGTCGGCGCGGCTGTCGAAGCCATGAAGTCCGGCGCGGCCGATTTTGTCGAGAAGCCATTTGCGCTGGATCATCTCAGCGCGATCGTACACAAGGCGCTCGAGGTTCGTAACCTGCGCGATGAAAATCGCAAGCTCAAGGAGGAACTCGGCCGGCGATACGAGATCGAAAACATTGTCGGCCGCAGCCGTGCAATGCAGGAGATTTTTGCTACTGTTCTGCGCGTAGCTCCCACGCGTGCCACGGTTCTGCTGGCCGGGGAAAGCGGGGTGGGTAAGGATCTGATCGCGCGCGCAATCCATTATCATTCGCCTCGCGCAGATCAGCCTTTGGTAAAAATCAACTGCACCGCGCTTCCCGAAAACCTGATGGAAAGTGAACTCTTCGGTTATGAAAAGGGCGCCTTTACGGGTGCGACTGCGAGCAAGCCTGGGAAGTTTGAACAGGCCGATCACGGTACGGTGTTTCTGGATGAGATCGGCGACGTTCCGGCGCATATACAGGTCAAGCTACTGCGCGTACTACAAGAGCGGGAATTCGAACGTCTCGGCAGTAATAAAACGCTACATATTGATGTGCGCGTAATCGCAGCTACGAATCAGGATCTTCGCGCGGCTCTCGAACAAGGCACCTTTCGCGAGGATCTCTACTACCGTTTGAACGTGGTTCCGATCGATATTCCGCCGTTGCGTGAGCGGCGTGAAGATATCCCGTGGCTCGCCGCGCATTTCGTCAATAAGCTATCTGCGGAACTCGGCACAGAAGCCGAAGGCATTACGGAAGCGGCGCTAGAGAAGCTCGCGGCGTATAACTGGCCCGGTAATGTGCGCGAACTCGAGAACGTAATCGAGCGCAGTCTGGTCATGGCACAGGGTCGCACGCTCGACGCTTCCGAGATCAAGCTGGACACGACCAGGACTGCACGCAACGCGGCCACCGCAGAGTACACTCTGCCCCCCGGAATGACGCTAGACCAGTACGAACAAGAAATTCTGCGCCAGGCGCTGAAGCAAGCCGGCGGCAACAAGAGCCAGGCGGCTCGCCTGCTCGGTTTAACCCGCAACGCGCTGCGCTACCGGCTGACGCAAATGGGGATTGAGAGTTAACAAAAATTGGCGCGCGCCGCCCGTCGCACTTCATTCCGCGCTCGTGTATGATACCGTTTGTCTCTATGCGCGGCCGACACATTCATGGGGACTGACCGGGAGGGGGCAGTGAAGGTCGATCGCGCTTTCCCGTCTACGCTTGAAAGCGTGGATGAAGCGGAGGGGATGATCCTCGACGCCGCGGTGAAGGCTGGGTTTGATGAAGATGAACAGCACCATATCAGCATGGCCGCGCGGGAATGCCTGGTCAACGCCGTGGTACACGGGAATCGCTATAGCAGCCACAAGAAGGTACATGTTTCCATCGAGGGTTCTTCGGATCGCATCCGAGTCGTGATTACCGATGAGGGGGAAGGTTTCGATCTTTCGGATCTGCCTGATCCGCTAGCCGAGGAGAATCTGCTGCGCCACTCCGGGCGCGGTATCTTTCTCATTCGTGCTTTTATGGATGAGTTCGACATGCGGAAGATCAAGCCGCATGGCACAGAAGTGACTTTGGTCAAAGAACGAGGGAGGAATATAGACAAGTGAGCGTGAAACTAACGAACCGGCAGGTGGGCGATGTGACTGTCGTCGACGTTTCTGGCCGAATCACATTGGGGGAAGGATCGAGCGCTCTCCGCGACGCTCTCCGCGACCTGGTCACTAAGGGTCACAAGAAGATCCTGCTCAACCTGGGCGACGTTTCTTACATTGACAGCTCCGGTATCGGTGAACTCGTATCCGGGTTCACATCCGTTTCGAATCAGGGTGGTCAATTGAAGCTGCTCGGACTAACCAAGCGCGTTAAGGATCTTCTGCAGATCACGAAGCTGTACACGGTGTTTGAAGTTCACGACGACGAATCGAACGCGATCCGCAGTTTTGCTTGAGTTGTGCCTGCTTGGCGCTATGTCCGACTCAGTAGCGGGAAGTGCCAAGGCTGTTATGGCCGCCGTATAAGATCCGTTTCAGGCGCAGTTGCGTGAGATCCTGGGATTGAGGGCAATCCCCTGATCCGATCTTTCCGTCACAAGGGACTCAAACGGCTGTTCGAAGAGGATAGTCTGCGGGGCGTACTCCGCGAGCATGTGAGGAAGCTCATGAATATTTTGGCGCTGCTCGACGCGAGGCCGACATGGACGTCCCCACCCGGGCCGCTTCGTTCTCGACGAATGCCTCGAGCCTCTCGGCCTCGCTATTACGCAGGCCGCTACGGCGGTGGGCGTCACGCGCACAGCTTTATCCGAGTTGGTCAATGGGCGGCGAGGTATCTCACCCGAGATGGCTGTTCGTTTGTCCAAGGCCTTTGGTCCCAGCCCTGAAAGCTGGCTTAAGCAACGGGCAAATTACGATTTGGCCCAGGTCAAAACCGACCAGATAAGGGTAAAGCGATTAGAGATTGCGTAGCCGTGGGCATGACGCCGCTAGAGGCATCGACCCAATCATAGGACCTAGGGGCTCTTTAGCGATCTGTGTCGCCTAAGATAAAATCCATACTCCCCAAGGATGCAACCACGTCGGCTAGTTGCGTGCCCTCTACCATTTTCGGGGTCGATTGGAGATTGCCGAAGCTGGGGCCGTGTACGAACACGCGATAGGGGTGCGTAGTTCCGTTGCTGACGACGTAGTAGCCGAGTTCGCCGCGCGGGGATTCGACGATCTGGTAGACCTCGCCGGCTGGCACGCGGAAGCCCTCGGTCACGATCTTGAAATGGTAGATGAGCGCTTCCATTTCGGTCTTCATCTTGTCGCGATCGGGAAGCACCACATGGGGCGCATCGGCTTTCCACGGACCCGACGGCATTCCCGCAAGAGCTTGTTGCACGATGCGGGTACTCTGCCGCATTTCCTCCACGCGCACTTCATATCGTGCGTAGACGTCGCTGGCGGTGCGGGTCGGGATCTCGAAATCGAACTGATCGTAAGAGGAGTGCGGGTTTTCGCGCCGCGCGTCATATTTGAGACCAGCGGCTCGCAGCATTGGGCCGGTGACTCCAAGCTCGAGCATGTCTTCGAGAGTCAGGACTCCTACGCCCTTAGTGCGGCCGATCCAGATTCGATTGTTGGTAAGGAGATCCTCGTATTCATCAATCTTATCGGGGAACGCGTCGATGAACTTCTTGATACGCGCGTGCCAGCCGCGAGGAGGTTCGAGCGCCAGGCCGCCAATGCGAATGTAGCTGGTCATCATGCGTTGGCCGGAGAACATTTCAAAAATACGCAGGATATCCTCGCGTTCGCGCATGCAGTAAAGAAACATGCTCATCGCGCCGACATCGAGTGCGTGTGTTCCGAGCCAGACCAGGTGACTATTCAGGCGCGTCAGTTCGACGAGGAGGACGCGCATCCATTGCGCCATGGATGGGATCTCCAACCCGAGAAGGCGCTCGACAGCCAGCGCGTAACAGAAGTTATTCGAGAGATTGGCGAGATAGTCGATGCGATCGGTGAGCGGCACCGCCATTTGCCAGGTCTTCGATTCGAATTCCTTCTCGATGCCGGTGTGCAGATATCCGATGTCCGGTTCGCACTGAAGCACCGTTTCGCCGTCAAGCTCGAGTTTGAGCCGCAGAACGCCATGCGTGGAAGGATGCTGCGGGCCCATGTTGAGCGTCATGCGGCGGGAACTTACCGCAGGTGGCGGAGCGGTTTGGGGTTCGATCGGATTGGCAA
>JAVHMZ010530433.1:0-14383 GCA_034782995.1 Amazona versicolor
AGCAAGAGGAAAGTGAAAAACCGTGTGGCCGTAGTATTGCGCACAGCCGCCACCACACTGTTCAGGAGCGACAGCTACCTGGGAGCGAGGTATCGCAGTCTGCGGCGTAAGCTACCCTCCTTTGCGTCCGCAGTCAAGGCCATGGGTCGCTATCTGGCGGTATTGATCTATCGCCTGCTCAGCAAAGGTGAAGCCTGGGTGGATCGGGGCGCCCGGCAATTTGAGCAACGGAATACCGAGCAGGAACTGGCGAGCCTCCACCTGAAAGCGCAGGCCAAAGGTTTTAAGCTGATTCCGATCGCCGAAGCCAGAAACACGAGCTTCGCGCTCCCGATAATCGCATTCGCCATCCCGCCTCCGGTTTCACCCGGCGATTTCGGAAGCTGCGTGAAGAAATCCAGGTTCAGTGACTTGCCGCCGTTGTAAATCAGATAACCCAAGATCAGGAACAAGGTGGCAACCGTCAGAAAAGTACACACTCCCGTCAACGAGAGCATGAGCTTGTTAACGAAGTTTCTCCATGCCAGGCGCATCGCTTATTCAGATCCTTTCCGGCTGGTGGCGATAATCAGCAGGCGTGCCGCGCCGTTAATCACGATGGTGAGCAGGAACAGAACCAAGCCCAGGTAGACCAGCGATTGCCGGAAGATGTCACTGCTCGCTTCCGCGAATTCGTTCGCGATGACTGACGCGATAGTGTATCCCGCGGAGAAGAGCGAAGCGGCGATCTTGGGCGAGTTCCCGATGACCATCGTCACCGCCATGGTTTCGCCCAGAGCGCGCGCCAGTCCCAGGAAAATCGAGCCCAAGATACCCAGCCGGGCGAACGGAACCACGGCCTGCCAGGTTGCTTCCCAGCGCGTGGCGCCTAACGCTAGAGACGCTTCTCGCTGATCGCGCGGCACGTCCAGCAGCGCTTCACGCGACACGGAGATGATGAAGGGAAACGTCATAATCGCGAGTATCGAGCCCGCCGCCAGGTAATCGAAACCGTAGATCGGCCCGCTGAAGATTGGCAGAAAACCGAAGACCTTCTTGAGCGACGGTTCCACATAGTCGCGCAGCAAAGGAACCAGCGTGAAGATGGCCAGCAGCCCGTAAATTACGCTCGGCACGGCCGCTAGAAGCTCCACCAGAAACGTAAGTCCATTCGAGATGCGCGGCGGAGCCAACTCAGCCAGAAAGATCGCCGCCCCCACGCCTAAGGGAATCGAGATCAGCAGCGCGATGGCGGAAGTCAGCAGAGTGCCATAGATGAACGGAAGCGCGCCGTATATGTTCTTCGAATGGTCCCAGGCCTGCGAGGCAAAGAATCCGAAACCGAAAGCGTTTCGCGCCAGCACGGATTGCTTCCAGAGAATCCACACCAGCAGCACCGCGATCAGCAGAATCACGCTCGCGAAGATAAGCGTGACGAGGCGCGCAACCTGATCGCCGTCTCTCAGTCTCGACCAGTAGGTGGAGCGTGCTCCCGGAAGCTGGTGGCGGATCGCGACAGAACTCGCCATGCTACTTGATCATCGCGATTTGCTTCTCTTCCTGCGAAACCACGGCAGCGGGCAGCTTAGCATAACCCAGCGCCTCGTTATAGGTTTGACCTTTGTCCAGCATCCAGTGCAGCAAGTCCACGATGGCGGTGCGTTTCTTGGCATCCGAAATTTGGGAGGGCACCAGCAGCCAGGTGAAAGTCGAAATCGGATACGCCCCCGCGCCGGGAGCGTTGGTGATCGAGACGCGGAAATCGGCCGGCATGGATGCCGCCGCGCCCGACGCCGCGGCCGTGACGCTGGCCAGGTTCGCTTTCACGAATTTGCCGGAAGCGTTCTTCACCGAGCCGTAACCCATCTTGTTCTGGATCGCATAGATCAGCTCGACGTAGCCGATCGAGTTCGGAGTGTTCTTGACCAGGCCCGCGACTCCCTCGTTGCCTTTCTGCGCCAGTCCCACGGGCCAGTTCACCGAGGTGTCCGCGCCGACCTTGCTCTTCCAATCGCTGCTGACTTTCGAAAGATAGTCGGTGAAGACAAAGCTGGTTCCGCTGCCATCGGAGCGATGTACCACCACGATTTCCGCATCTGGCAGATTCACCCCGGGGTTCGCGCTCTTGATAGGAGCTTCGTTCCACTTCTTGATGGTGCCGAGGAAAATTCCCGCCAGGGCTTCACCGGTGAAGTTCAGATCTTTGGTCACGCCCGCCAAGTTATAGGTGGGGACGACCGCGCCCAGCACAGTCGGAAAGTGCAGCGGCTTGATCTTCATCTTGGAAGCCTGCTCATCCGAAAGAGGCTTGTCGGAGGCTCCGAAATCGACGGTCCCCTGGGTGAGCATGCTGATGCCCCCGCCGGAGCCGATCGATTGATAGTTGATCTCTGTCCCTTTCTCCGTACGGAACTCCGAGAACCACTTGGAGTAGATGGGATACGGGAACGTCGCGCCCGCGGCGCTGATTCTCGTCTGAGCAACACAAGTCGCAGAACCGGCGAGGCCGGCAAGCAACGTCAATCCAACAATGGCGTTCAATCTCATTCGTTTTCCCTTATCAAGACTTACATTCGGAAGTTACAGAACCGTTACGGCGGTTTTAAGCCAGCGTGAAAGCTTGCTTGCGCGCGTATCGCCAGAAACAAATGTATCGCAATTCGTTCGGACCTTCACGAATCCGTCGTAAGCGGCCCTTCCGGCGTTTGGAAACTGCCGTCCCGCAACACTTCCAAATGCCTGCCTCGCCAGTAAATTCGAGACCCCCAAAAGCCTCCCATCCACACGAAAAAGCTGGCGAAATCCTGAAACGGAATCAAATACCAATAGTCGCGGCTCAGCGGATCGCGTAACACGCGCTGTGAAGTAGCCCACGCCGCCCAAGCTCGCAGAATCACCGTCAATACAAGCGCGAACCAGGCGCGTGGAAGCAGAAGCACGAATGCCAAACCGAGCGGCAGCGGATTCGTGAAAATCTGTCCGAGATAGCCCCAGGGCCGCGACCGGCGAGTGCTCCGCGCCCATCGCAGCCGGTGCGCGAAATTGGCCCGGAACGTTTGACTTCCTAGCCGGTGCTCCACCACGAAGGATGAAAGCACCACTCCGCCGCCCGTCTCCGCGACCCGGTTCCCCATGACGAAATCTTCCGCCAGGTAGTTGCGGAGCTGCTCGAAGCCGCCGATCGCATCCAGCGTCGCGCGGCGGATGGCAAGCGTGGGGCCTAGCGCGAAGTCCATCCCGCCCAGCATGCGGGCCGTCAGAATCTGCGCGAGAAACTCTGTATTGAGACCGATCGCTTCCATCGCGGTCCAGATGGAAGTCCCAGCGCTCGCGCGGTAAGGACACGTAACCAAGGCAACGCCGGGCCGCCCCATCTCCGCCGAGACCACGCGCAGCAGGTCAGTACCCGCGCGGACATCGCTATCGGCCATCAGCAGAATTCCATATCTTGCGTGCTTCAGCATCGCCATCAAGCTATGCACTTTGCGGTTGGGCGTCTCGGCTTCCCCGCTGATGATCAGTTGGGAGTGGGTCCGGGGATACTCGGCCATCACCTCGCGCGCGACCGGCACGGCCGGATCGGTCACGCTCTCCACGGCGAAGAGCACTTCGTACTCCGGATAGTCCTGCTCGAAGAAGCTGCGGAGGTTCTCGCGCAACCCCTCCTCAGCGCCTGCCAGCGGCTTCATTACTGTTATAAAAGGCATGGATGGCGATGGCTCCGGACGGCTCCGCAGATAAACGCTTACCGCGCGAATCACCAGGATGCAGTAGACCAGCGCTCCCGCGAGAAGCGCTCCCGAGGCAATCGTCAGCGCAACGTGAATGGGCCCCAACGCCGCGAGAAACAACAAAAAGATCGGCGTCATGAAGAACATTATCGTAGGGACGGCCGGTCACATCGACCACGGCAAAACCACCCTGGTAAAGGCGTTAACCGGAACCGATGCGGACCGGCTGGCCGAAGAAAAACGGCGCGGCATCACAATCGATCTGGGTTTCGCTCACCTGCAATTGACGCCTGTGATTCGCCTGGGGTTTATCGACGTTCCCGGGCATGAGCGCTTCATCAAAAACATGTTGGCGGGCGTCGGGGGAATCGATCTTGTACTGCTCGTGATCGCGGCCGATGAATCCATCAAGCCGCAGACGCGCGAGCATTTCGACATCTGCCGTTTGCTGGGAATCCGGCGGGGCATCGTGGTGATGACCAAGGCCGACCTGGTCCCGCCCGACCTGATCGAGCTGGTTCAACTGGAAGTGGAGGAGTTCACGGCCGGCTCCTTTCTGGACGGCGCTCCGGTGATTCCCGTTAGCTCGACGACGGGTTCCGGAATCGACCGGCTGCGGGACGCGATCCTTAACGAAGCACTGCACATCTCCGAGCGCAATACGAACCGGCCGGCGCGCCTGCCGATCGATCGCGCCTTTTCCATGCGCGGCTTCGGCACGGTGGTGACCGGCACGCTGCTCTCCGGGACTCTTACGCGCGATCAGGAGATTGAGCTTTTACCATCGCGTCGAACCCTTCGCGTCCGCGGTCTGCAAGTCTACGGAGCGGCAACCGCGCGCGCCGAGGCCGGCACACGGACCGCGATCAACCTCGCCGACATCGAAACCGGCGCGATTGCCAGAGGAATGGTGTTAGCCGAAAAGAGCCGTTTCGAGGCTGCCTCCGTGGCCGATTGCGAAATCGAGCTGCTCGCTTCCGCCAAACGGTTGAAGAACCGCGCGCCCGTGCATTTCCACTCCGGCTCCATTGAAGTTGAGGCGCGGGTCCGCTTGATCCAAAGGGCAAGCCTGGAGCCGGAAGCCCGCTGCTACGCGCGACTGACCTTTTCAGAGCCGGTGGTGCTCGCGCCCGGAGACCGGTTCATCGTCCGGCAATTCTCGCCGGTCATCACCATTGGAGGAGGATCGGTGATTGACGTCCGTCCGCCACGGGAACGCCGGGCCGCGCGCATCGAGTCGCGCTTGCGAACACTGGCGGGCGGCGACGATGTCGCCAAAGTGATTCTGCTTCTGGAAGAGAGCGCCTTCGGATTGGCCTTGGACGACATCGCGCGCCGTCTGAATCTTTACCCCGCGCAAGTTTTGGAATTGGCGCGGCAGGCGCGCGCAATTGCGATGAAGGATCAAGGCTGGATGGTCGGCGCCGCATGGCTGCAGGGGCAACGCAAGCGCCTGTTGGATGCGGTGCAAGCTCACCATAAGAAATCGCCGCTTCAGCAGGGCATTTCCAGGCACGATTTGAAGGCGCGGATTTTCCTGAACGCACCGGCGTTTCTCCTCGACGCCGCCTTGGCCGGAACGCCGGAGCTGATCAGCGACGCCGATCACGTCCGCCATCGCAGCCACCGCGTGACGCTGAATGTCGATGAAGAAGGCGCCCGCCAGAAGATCGTGACTGCGTTCGAAAAGGCGGGTTTAGCAGTGCCCTCCGTTGCCGAGGTCCTCGCGGGGACGGGCTTGGACGCTGCCCGGAGTCAAACTCTGCTGCGGATGCTCCTGAAGGAAAACATCCTGATCCGCGTCAGTGACGACCTGGTTTTTCACCGGTCGGCAATCGCGAATCTGCGAGTGCAACTGGCGCAGCATCGGAATGCAAGCTTCACGGTTTCCGCGTTCAAGGAATGGACGGGAGTCTCCCGCAAATACGCCGTGCCACTTTTGGAGTTCCTGGATCGCGAGCATGTGACGCTACGGACCGGCGATTTGCGCGTCGTGGTTTAGCTGTCGTGGTGTAGCTACTGCCGGATGACGGTTCCATCCGTCCTGCGCACTTCGCCCCATCCGCCGTTCAACCCCCCGCGTTCGCCTTGTTCCCCGGTGCCGAACGGATACTTCGCGGCCGCTTCCCGATTCACTTCGATTCCCCAGCCCGGCAGCTCATTCACGTAGAGATAACCGTCCTTCATCGTGGGACAGTTCGAAAAGATTTCACGCGTGGGTGCGTCGAAAGCCGAGTATTCCTGAATGCCGAAATTCGAGCTGACCACATCCAGTGTCACGTTCGCGGCGTGTCCGATGGGCGATACATCTCCCGGGCCGTGCCATGCCGTGCGCACGCCGAAGGTCTCGGCCAGTATCGCGATCTTGCGGCAAGGTGTAAACCCGCCCGCCTGCGACACGTGGCAGCGAATGTAATCAATGAGCCGCTCCGCAATCAGCGGCGTCCATTCGTGGGGGCTATTGAATAACTCTCCCATCGCGAGGGGAGTCGTGGACTGCGCGCGAATCTGCCGGAAGTAGGCGATGTCTTCAGGAGCCAACGCGTCCTCCATGAAAAACAGGCGGAACTTCTCCAGGTCTTTCGCGAACTGCACCGCCTGATGCGGCGTCACGCGCTCATGCACGTCATGGAGAAGCTCGACATCGTCACCCAATTTGGTGCGCACCGCGTCCATCATCTGCAGCGTGCGCCGCATGTAAACCGCGGGTTCGAAGACCGGCTTGTCGTGTAATGCCGCGATCGGGCGTTGCCCCACACGCGATCCATAGGCCGCCATCCCGGGCACGCCGATCTGTACGCGAACATGACGGAATCCTTTGGCCAAAATCTGCTGAGCGTTATTGATGACCTCGGGGATCTCTTTTCCGTCCGCGTGACTGTAGCAGTCTGCCGCCTCCCGGCACTTTCCTCCCGCGAGCTGATACACCGGCATTCCGGCTTGCCGTCCTTTGATATCCCACAGTGCCTGGTCGATGCCGCTGATGGCGTTGTTCAACACGGGCCCGTTGCGCCAGTAAGAGCTGCTGTAGCAGGATTGCCAGATATCTTCGATCCGGTCTGTCGTCTTATGCAGCAGGAACGGCTTAAGATAGCGCTCCACGGCGGGCTTCACCAGGTCCGCGCGTTGGGTGAAGGTTGCGCAGCCGTAACCATAAAGCCCGTCCTGATCGGTCGTAATCTTCACGACGGAAAGCCGCACGCCGGAAGGTTCGCACTCGATCACTTCGATGTCGGCAATCCTGGGAGCGGGCATGCCCCGCGCCGCTGTTTCGGCTTTTTGCTGCGCGATTTGCAGCCGCGGCGTCATCAGCCCCAGCGTGCCCGCTCCAGCCACGCTTGCCCCCGCCACTCCGGTGAAGAAACGCCGCCGATTCACGTTTTCCTGATAAACTCTTCGGCTGAATACCATGAGACTCTCCAGTACGACGATCTCCAGAACGGCCGCTTCGGTCTTTCTGCTCAGCACCGCCGCGCTCAACGGTCAGATCAACATTCTCACAGACCGGTACGATGGTGGCCGGACTGGCGCGAATACAGCCGAAACGATTCTCAATCCAACCAGCGTCAATCTCCAGAGCTTCGGCAAATTATACAGCTATCCCGTAGATGGCTCGATCTACGCACAGCCTCTCTACGTTTCGAATCTAGCCATCTCCCATTCCACGCATAACGTTCTTTATGTCTGCACCATGAACGATACGGTGTACGCCTTCGACGCGGACCAGAACCAGACTCTGTGGTCCATCAACTTCACAAATCCCGCCGCTGGCGTCACTCCCGTGCCGATCGTCGACATCACCGGATCGGACGATCTGAATATTGTTGGATCCGTCGGCATTGAGAGCACGCCGGTCATCGATCCGGCCACGAAAACGATGTATCTGGTGGCGCGCACGAAAGAGGTTACCGGATCGACGACTTCATACGTGCAGCGCCTGCACGCCCTCGATATCACCACCGGCGCGGAGAAGTTCGGTGGTCCGGTCGCGATCGATGCATCCTACCCCGGCTCGGGCGAGCAGAGCGTCAACGGTATGGTGCCGTTCAACGGCAAGATGAATAACCAGCGGCCCGGGCTCGCTTTGACAAACGAACAGGTGATCATCGCCTGGGCATCTCACGAAGACGACCAGCCCTATCACGGCTGGGTAATGTCCTACTCGGCTTCGACACTGGCCCAAACCGGCGTCTTCTGCGATACGCCGAATGGTATCGAGGGTGGAATCTGGCAATCCGGACGCGGACCCGCCCTGGATCCTCTGGGCAATGTCTACTACCTGACCGGTAACGGAACGACGGACTTGCAGAAAGACCTCAGCGAGTCCGCTTTGCGATTCAGCACCGCCGGCGGAATTCAACTCACCGATTACTTCACCTCCTCCGACGCTCTAAACCTGAACATCGGAGACGTAGATTTGGGATCTTCCGGTCTGATCTTCATGCCCCGAATCAACAAGCTGGTCGGCGGCGGCAAGCAGGGAATCTTTTATCTCTTCAACCCCGCGAACTTAGGACATTACGTTCCGGGCGATACGCAGGTGCCGCAGGAATTCCGGGTGACCAGCGGTCAGATTAAACCGGGTCCCGCGTACTGGGCAACCGCGGCACTAGGACCGCTGGTTTATCTCTGGGGCGAGAGTGACACGTTGAAGGCATTCCACTACAACGGAACCAATTTCGACACGGCTCCGCTGCTGCAAAGCACGATAAAAACGCCTCCGGGAGAACCGGGCGCGACGATCGTGATTTCGGCGAACGGCAGCGCGGATGCGTCGGGGATCGTGTGGGCGTCCATGCCGATCCGAAAGGACGCCGACCATGGCATCGTGGCCGGGATGCTGCGCGCGATCAATGCCGTGAATCCCACGCAGGAGCTTTGGAATAGCCAGTCGAATGCCTCGCGCGATGCGACCGGCTACTTCGCGAAATTTACGCCTCCCCTGGTGGCGAACGGCAAGGTGTATATGGCGAGCTTTTCCGATTACGCGCATCCCAACTACGTGAACGTTTTTGGCGTTCTCGCGGCGAATCGCCACTTCACATTGGCTGCCAAGCCTTCTGCGGTCACGGTCAGGCCGGGGTCTTCGGCGACCGCGCAAATCGAGGTGATGCCTGAGCCGGGATATCAGTTCGGCGGTACGGTAGGTTTCACGGTGCAAGGCCTTCCGGCGGGAGTGACCGCAGCCTTCCAACCCGCCACTGTTACCGGCGCCGGCTCCACCGCGCTGACGCTCACGAGCACGGCCGCGGTTCCGCTGGGTTCCTATCCGCTCGCGATCACAGGTACGGCGGTGCAAACCGGCATCACGGCTCGCGTGGCATTCACTTTGAACGTGAGCAACGCCGACTTCGCCATCAGCTTGAATTTTGTCGGTACGGGCGCGGCTCTACAGCCCGGCGACTTGGCGGGAGTGATCCCGAAAGGAAATTGGAACAACCTGCAAGGAACCGTCTCGAACGCTCCGCAACCGCTGGCGGATGAGACTGGAACCGTAACATCCGCGACTGCCGCGTGGAGCGGCGAAAATCCGTGGATGATGCCGATCGCCGGCACTCCGGCCAACTTCGCCATGATGCAGGGTTATCTGGACGACCGCGACGAGGGAACCTCCACTGTGACCGTGACAGGTCTTCCCGGCGTTCCCAACGGCTATCAGGTTTATGTCTACAAAGATGGGGATAACGCGGGAACGAGTCAGACCGCCGTTTACGCCATCTCGGGCCCGGGCGTGACAGCCGCATCGATTACAACCACCGATCCCGCGAACACCAACTTCTCCGGCACATTCATGCAGGCCACAGCCACGCAGGCAGCCGGGAACTACTTGGTGTTCGTGGTGCCGGGGCCGCAATTTACGTTGACCGCGACTCCCGCCCCGGGTAGCGCCCGCGCCCCGATCAACGGGATTGAGATCATTCCGCAATAGACGGAAGAACGAATTCGCTCTCAAAAAAGGACATCTCTTTGGGGAGGGAGCTCCGCACGCAGTTCCGGCCTGCTTCTTTCGCGCGGTACAGCGCGGCATCGGCCTCCGCGATGATCTGGCGCGGAGATCGACCGAATTGAAAGTCCGCTGCGCCCGCGCTAAGAGTCGCGAAAAGCGTGGTCTGGCCTGTTCGAATGGGGTGCTCGCTCACCGCGGCTCTCAATTCATCAGCCCGCCGGACCGCGTCGGGAAGACAACAATCCGCGAGAACGATCAGAATCTCTTCCCCCCCGTATCGTCCGACTTTCTCCGTTTTGCGCACACCGCCGGTCAGGATTTTACTCACTTCCTGCAAGACACGGTCTCCCGCCAGATGCCCATGCGTATCGTTGATCTTCTTGAAGTGATCGAGATCCACCAGGATGATGGAAAGCTCTTGCCCGGTTTCCTGGCACACCTGCGTTTCACGATCCAGCACTTCGAGAATGGCCCGGCGATTCAGCAATCCGGTGAGCGCGTCCCGCATGGCCTGTTCCCACAAAAGTTCCTGGGCTGAATTCGCGGCATCGACGGCTTTCTGGAGATCCGCCGTCCTCAACGCGATGGCAGTCTCCAGCTCCGCGTTCTTTTCCTTCAGATACCGCACGCGCCAGCGGTAAAACAGGAACGCAAGCGCCCCGAGCGCGGCGGCGCAGCATGCGCGAAACCAGAGCGTCTGATGAATGTAAGGGAGGCATTCAAAGGAAAGCACGGCCGTTGAACCCCACTTCTGATCGCCCGTCGCGGCGCGCACTTCGAGCCGGTACCTGCCCGGCGCAAGATTGGTGTAGGCGATGCGGCGCGAGGCTCCCGCATCCATCCAGCGCGACTCATAACCTCCCAGGCGGTACACGATCCGCACCCGATCCGGAGATACGAACACCGGCGCCGTGAAGCTGATTTCCAGTCGTCCTGTAAACGGGCCCAGTTTCATGCCGGCTTCGGGCGCGACGGGTTTCCCGTTCAGGAAGATGCTTTCGAAATGCACCTCGGGTGCGATGGGGTTGTGCAGAATATGGCGGGGATCGATGGAAGCGACGCCTCCCATGGTGGCGAACCATAGTCTTCCATTCCGCGCTTTCCACGCCGCGGGCTGCGCGCCCATGCTGAATTCCTGTGAGCGCAGCCCGTCCGCGAAACCGAACGATTCGCTACGCACCGAGGTGAGTAAACCGTCGGCCAGAGCATTCAAATCGCGCTTCGCGGTGCGCGACACGCCCCGGCTGCTGGTCATCCACAGATACCCGCAATCGTCCTCGAGAATCGCTCCGATGCTGTTGTCGAAAAGCCCTTGGTCCGCCGTGATCACTTTCACGCGGCCGTCCCGCACCCTATTTAAGCCCGATAACGCCGTCCCAGCCCAAACGGTGTTGGAGGAATCTACGAAAACGCTGGTGACGAGCGAGCTCGATAATCCGTCTTTTTCACCGAAAACCCGCCGGCCACTTTTGGAAAGGCAAACCAGTCCCTCTCCGTAGGATGCAATCCATAGGCCGCCGTTCGAATCCGATGCGAGGCCGCGCACCCGCCCGCTGGAGTGAACGGTTTTGATAGGCCCGTTGCGGAAATAGGTCAATCCATCCGGTACCCCGTAGCCCAGCCACATGCCTTGGTCCCGGCTTTCGAGAATCGCGCTCAGCAGCGGCGGTGGCGTAATGGCCGGGCGGTATGCGATGGAAACCCCGTCCCCGCGAATTCGATTCAAGATCCCGTCCTGCGATCCGGCCCAGATGCTCCCGTCCTGCGATTCGGCTAACCCCGAAAGCGATGCTTCTCTAAGCCCTTGCCCCGCCGCATACGTTTTGATCCTGATTCCGTTCACGCGGTTCAGACCGGCATCATCGGTCGCCACCCACAGCGATCCTGAGCGATCTTCAAGAACGCTCGAAACGTGGTTCGACGACAGCCCTTCCGGCGTGCCGATATTGAAGAATTTGCCATCGTGGAGTGACGAGAGCCCGGCATCGGCGAGTCCAATCCAGAGGTTATGCTCGCGATCTTCGAAAATCCAATCCGGGTTGTCGCTCGCCAAGCCATTCCCGCGCGCGAGGAAGTCGACCTTATCGCTTTGAATGCGCACCAGCCCGGCGTGGCTTAACGCCACCCAGAGATTCCCATCGCTGTCTTCGCGAATGCATTGGGCCCGCACGTCGGGCCGGTTGCCCACCGTCCATTGCCTCGTGATAATGCCGTCGCGCCAGCGCTCGACCGCGCCATCCAGCGTACCGAACCAGACGTCGCCATTGCGGCCCGCCGTCAAGGTATTGACCGAGGTGGTTCGGGGATTTCCAAAAACCGTGAATTTACCGTTCTTGAGGCGGACTAATCCCGACCGGGTTCCAATCCAAATCGCGCCGCCGGGAGCTTCCGTTATGGCCGTGATTCCGTTATCGGGCAACCCATCCGCGGTCGTGAAGACACGCCGCACGCCGTTCCGGTAAAGGTGAAGACCATTCGCGCTACTGAACCAAAGACCGCCGTCCGCCGCCGCGCAGAGATCGTAAATGTCCTCGTAGAATCCGGTCTCACGCTGAAAATTGCGGAACTCCCCATGACTCAGCCGCGCGATCCCGCTGCGGGTGCCGATCCAAAGGCTCCCATCCGGCGCGGCCGCCAGACTGCGAATAAAACGATCGGGAAGGCCTGGGCTATTACGCTCATCGAACGTGCGGAAACTGAGTCCGTCATACCGGACGAGACCCTCTTCGGTAGCGAGCCAGAGAAACCCGTCAGGCGTTTGCGCGATGCTCATCACGGCAATTTGCGAGAGGCCGTTCTGGCTGGACCACGAAGATAATTCGTACTGGGTCAGCGACTTCGAAGGATCAAGCGCGAAAACTTGAGGGACTGTGAGAACCGCGGAAAAGCACGCGAGGGCGTGGACAAGTCTACTTTTGACAAATCCGGAGTTCACGTGGAGATAATCGGCTGTGTGTCAAAAATCTTTAGGGAGCGGGCAGGGCACGGCGATGTTCCTTCTTCTGATCGCCACCGGCCTGCTCTGGGCTGACGCGCCGCTTAATCCGATCGCAAAGTTTGCCGATGTCTCCGGCCCAGAGAACATCCGCTTCCAGCACGTCGCGCCCCACACCTCGAAAAAGTATTTGCTCGAAACAATGGGTTCCGGAACGGCACTGTTCGACTACGACAATGACGGCCGGCTCGACCTGTTCCTGGTCAACGGCGCGCCCTTCAGCGATCCCACTTCCCTGGGAACCGTTCCCCAGAAGCACGGTCCCCAGGATTGGAACCGTCTCTATCGTCAAAAATCCGATGGCTCGTTTGAAGACGTCACGGAAAAGGCCGGATTGCAAGGGGCCGGCTACGGAATGGGGGTTGCCGTGGGCGACTTCGATAACGATGGCTTCGAAGACCTATATGTGACCGGGTACGGGGGCAATCGGCTTTATCGAAACAACGGAAACGGAACGTTCTCCGATGTGACCGGTAAAGCCGGAGCCGGCGGCAGCGGCTGGTCGACTAGTGCCGCCTGGGTGGATCTGGACAATGACGGTCTGCTTGACCTCGTGGTCCTGCGCTACCTCGATTGGGACTTCAACGATATCTGGTGTGGAGAGCACCAGGAAGGATTCCGAGCTTACTGCCATCCCGACACCTTCAAGCCGGTCTCCCCGCTGGTGTTCCACAACGACGGCAACGGCCGGTTCAGCGAATGTGCCGGCAAACTCGGTCTCGGTAAACCGGGGAAGGGCTTGGGAATCGCCATCGGCGACTTCGACCGCGACGGGCACATTGACCTCGCCATCGCGAATGACTCCATGCCGCAGTTCCTCTTCCACAACAAAGGCAACGGGACATTCGAAGAGGTAGGCCTTTTATCGCAAGTAGCCGTGGATGAGGATGGGCGCACCTTCGCCGGGATGGGCATCGATTTGGCCGACTACGATAATGACGGGCTTCCCGATCTCTTGATCGACGACCTCGCCGAGCAGACCTACGCGCTTTATCGCAACAACGGCGATGGATCGTTCAACTCGATCTCGCGGCGTTCCGGCTTGGCGGCTGCGACATTGCCTCATTCCGGCTGGGGTCTACGCTTCTTCGATTTCGACAATGACGGGTGGAAAGATCTGCTGGTAGCCCAGGGGCACGATCTGGACACCATCGAAAAAACCGCGCCACACCTTCGTTACCGCGAGCCGTTACTTCTGCTTCGGAATCTCAGCGGAAAGCTGCTCGACGTGTCTCCCACGGCGGGCGTCGTATTCCAACAGCGGCTGGCGGCGCGCGGATTGGCGATCGGTGATTTCGACAATGACGGGAACGTCGATGCCTTGGTTAGCGAGAACGAAGGTCCCGCTCATCTGCTCCACAACGAGACTAGATCGGGCAATCACTGGATCACGCTGGAGCTGATCGGACACAAAAGCAATCGGGATGCGATCGGCGCGCGCGTGCGGGCCGTGACGAAGGATCAAACCCAAGTCGCGACCGTGACAACCTCCGGGAGCTATCTCTCAGCGAGCGACAAGCGCGTGCATTTCGGATTGGGGAGCAGCCAGAGCGTGCGTCTGACCATCGAGTGGCCGAGCGGAATCGTGCAAGAGTCGAATTGGGATGCGGTCGATCGCGCGGTCCGGATCGAAGAGTCTGTGAAAACGGCTGGTAAATGAAGGATCGCGTGCGCGACTCCGATAACGATGCTGTTTCGCTGTTAACGTTGCGGTGCGTTTATGATCGAGTC
>JAVHMZ010530538.1:0-14383 GCA_034782995.1 Amazona versicolor
ATGACCGTTTTCCAAAAACACGGACGCTCCCTCATCCAGGGCATCCTGATTTGTCTAGCTACGTTCGTCTTGTTTTACCTGATGACCGTTTTCGCACTTTCTTGGGGTACCAGCGTTCTGGGTTTCAGCCGTGAACAATTTTTACTGATTCAACTCCTTGGAGTTTGCTTCTTTGGTATCACCATTCCGATCTCTGCGTGTTTAGCCGAAGCCGGCAGAAAACGGATCTTGCTTTGGGCCACTGTCGCGATTGGAGTGTTTGGGCGTCTGCTGGGACCAATGTTCCGCGCGGGCTTAGCCGGGGCCTTAATGACGTTGATCATTGGCCTTGCTTTGATGGGGTTCACCTATGGACCTTTGGGGACGGTCGTCTCGGAGCTGTTTCCGACGCACGTCCGTTACACCGGGAGTTCTCTCGCGTTCAGCCTTGCCGGTATCTTTGGTGCTTCGCTTGCTCCCTACCTGGCAACCTGGCTGGCGCAACGCTACGGGCTGGAATCCGTCGGCTACTATCTCTTCATTGCGGCGCTTCTGACGTGGATGGGCCTGCTGTCGATTCGGGAGACGGAAAGCGAAGAGCTCGATCAACCGTTGGCTGGCTCAGATTAGCCAAGCCTGTGCGGTTCCGCGAGACTTTCGCCTCGGCACGTGGGGTGGTCGACGGGACTCGAACCCGCAACAGCCGGAACCACAATCCGGGGCTCTGCCATTGAGCTACGACCACCGACTAGCGAGCCTGTAAAGTATTCTATTTGCGAAATCCGCCAAGCGAAATGTGGGCGCACCCCGTCACGTTGCCTGGAGGAAGTCCGATATTCCTCGCTAAATTCCAGGTCAGCTAATACCGTTATAGTAAGTATGCTGCCGCGGCAGACTGATGCAGAGTACTGCCGCCGCAATTGCGCAAAATAGGTGTATGTCGATGGATCCGGTAAGCGATTTTTTGAAAACAGGCTCCTACGGGAGTGTCTCGGGCTGACTTCGAAGTGTCATTTCGAACGAAACGAATTCACCCCGCTCCAGAATCGGCGCATTCCTTGCTGGTAAAGGTATTATCCGATGCCGCCGGAACTTCACCCAGGCTGATAACCGATGCTTTCGCGTCGCGCCGGGGATTGGCCGTCCGGGAGAAATTACTGATTTTTACGCTGACCATTCTCTGCATCATCATTCTGGCCCTTTCGGCAACTGCTTTTTTTCTGACCTCAGCCGGGTTACGCCGCGCTCGTCTGGACGGATTTCGATCCTTGCGCCAGTCGTTGACGGAACTGATTTCCCGGTTCTTCGCCGATAATCGCCGCAACATCGCGACCCAGGCGGAGGGAACGACACTTCGCTACGCAGCTGCCGAATTGACGCTTGGTTATCAGCAACTCATCCGAGATCTGACCGCTTCCGGCATCAAGGTGGACGACCAATTCATTTCGCGGATGCGCGCTGAACTTCAAACGGACTACGATCGATGGTTTCCACGGGACGCGGACGTGCAAAACCGCGTGGCGGATAGCCCAAACGAGATGAGCACCGAAGGTCTCTTGTTGCAGTACGTTTACATGCTCAAGAATCCGGCGCCGATTGGTTCCAAAGAGTTGAACAACCTGTCGGGCGAAATCGGAGCGAACCCCAATCTGGAACCGGAATTTCGCGCTGCTTTTGCCCGCTCGCTGTATGCCCGGGCGATGGATCGGTACCATCCCGTGCTCTCAGCCATGGTGCGCCGGAACAGTTTTAACGACCTGATCCTCATCGATAATCTGGGTAACGTGGTTTATACCTTTGGTAAGCGGGTCGATTTTGGTACCAACATCCGCGTAGGCTGGCAGGCGAAATCACCGTTGAAGAAAGTGTTTTTGGGCTCCTGGTACGGACCTTCCCGGGAAGAGAATTCCAGCAGCGTCGATTACGTGATGGTGTCAGACCTGGAACGTTATGCGGCCGCGTTCGACAAGCCGATGGGCTTCATGAGCTGTGCGATCACGGATCGATTGGGTAGCCGAACGGCGGTTCTCGTACACGAGATCTCCAGCGATCAATTGACGCAGTTGGTCACGTTCAATTCTCATTGGCGCGAGGTGGGCCTCGGTGAATCGGGGGAAGCCTACATCGTTGGTCCGGATCATCTTTTGCGTACTGAGAGCCGGTTTCTCAGCGAGTTACCGACCGATAAGCTGCAGGAAACCCGCCGGATCAATGGTAAACCCGGTCCGCTCACGTCAATTCTTTCCTTTCCGGTGAATAATTTGGCGGTCGATCGCATGCTGAGTGCGGACCCACGCAACGACAGCGGTGAGGTCACCTTTGTCGATGAACTGGGTCACGAATCGCTGGGGGTGTTCGGCCCATTGCCAATCCCCGAACTACAATGGGGTTTGGTGATACGGATCGCGACCCAAGAAGCCTTTCGCCCAGCGGCCGATTTGACTAAGTTGATCGCGATGGGCGGACTCATTGTGCTGGTTTCCGCCATCATCGCCACTCTGCTTTTCTCCCGGTACCTGCTTCGGCCAGTGGACCAGTTAGTCGCGACGGCGGAGCGGATTGGGGCCGGCGATTTGTCGGCTCGCGCAAAAATCATCAGCTCAGATGAGGTCGGTTTTCTGGCCGATCGCTTCAATCACATGATCAACCAGATCGAAGACCGGACACGGGAAGTTCGGACCATTCTGGAGACGGTGAACGAAGGCTTGTTTCTACTGGGCACTGATTTGATCATTCAGCCGAGCTATTCCCGCGCCACTGCCCAGATTTTCCGGCGGGAATTGGCGGGGCTGCATTTTCTCGATCTGTTGCGCCCAACGCCGAGTCACGAGCTCGAAGCGATGGTCTCGGCGGAGACTCTCGAAACTACTTCGCACTTCCTGGAGTTGCTGCTCAATCCGCGGATCAAAGACAAGTTGATCCAGCAAACCAATCCGCTGAGCGAGGTCGAATTTTTCGAAAGAACGAAGGAACGAAAAGGGCGTACGCGGTTTTTGGAGTTTCGTTTTAACCGGGTTTTTGAAGCTGGCAAACCGAGCCAGATCATGGTGACGGTGCTTGACGCAACGACCAAAATTTCGCTGACCCGCCAGATCCGCGACAATGAAGCCAAAGCCCAAACGCAGATCGAGATGCTGTTCGGCATCATGCACGTTGATCCGCCCATTTTGTCGGAGTTTTTTCGGAACACCAACGTGCAAATCGCGGAGATGCTGAGGGCTCTGGAAGAAGAGCAATATGGTGGTCACGTGGATGAAACCAAAGAGGAGCGAGCCCAACGATACGAGCGTCTCTTGGTGCGGATCGCCCGGTCGATTCACCTGATCAAAGGGAACGCTGCGATGATCCGACTCAGCTATTTCGAAGACCTGGCCAACGATCTCGAGGAACGGATCGCGGGAGTTCGAGCCGTACCTGAGGTTTCCGGAGAGTACTTTCTGCCGATCACGACCGGTTTGGCTGCCATGATGCGGCAAGTTGATCTCACTCTGGATTTGATCAAGCGCTTGAGCGCCATGCACGAAGCGATCGGGTCCCAGGAAAGCAATCAAGGCGATTTTGCGGTGATGACCGGGTTCGCCGCGGAAGTCGCCCGGCGCAATAATAAACAGGTCGACGTCCATTTTAAAATCGAGCCAGGCCTGCTGCGAATACCTGGTAAAATCAGAGAACCTGTGCAAACGATCTTAGCGCAACTCGTCCGGAATGCAGTGATGCACGGGATCGAATTGCCCCGCATCCGGCAAAGTCGGGGCAAACCTCGCCAGGGGGAGATCATTATCTCCGCGAGCTATAATTCCCAAAAATGCTTCGTTTTCGGAGTGCGGGACGACGGGAATGGGATAAGTGTGAATGCAATACGGAAGGTCGCAGCGGACAGTGGGTTGGCCGCGCCCAATGAAGTGGCGCGCTGGACCGACAAAGAGACGATGGATTTTCTGTTCAAGACCGGTTTCACGACCTTGTCTCGGCCGTCATTGGACGGAGGACGCGGAGTCGGTCTTGATGCTGTACGGGATCTCGCGGCGCAAATCGGAGCGCTCGTGAAAATCGAGAGTGAGGAGGGGATGTACACGAAATTCGAGGTCGTGGTCGAGAATAATGAAGCTTCTGATCGTTGACGATTCAAGTGTAGTTCGAATGGCTATCCAGCGCGATCTGGACTCTGGAGATATCACGGAGGTCGATCAAGCTGAGGATGGCGAACAAGCGATTGAGTTGTATGCGCAAAAATTGCACGACGTGATCACGCTTGATATCACGATGCCCCGAATGGATGGATTGACTTGTTTGAATCGTTTGATCGAAATCAATCCGTCGGCCAAAATCCTGATTATCTCGGCGTTACGCGACCGTGCTACCGCGATCCTGGCCATCAAACAGGGTGCGAGCGGGTTCTTGTGCAAGCCGATTAATCCTGACGAATTGCGGGAAGCGTTTCAGCTTTTGCTAAGCGATTAGACCGAAGATGAACGATCAGGACATCCAGGTATTCATCACGTGCGCTCGCCGCTACTTTGAGGCGCTCGAGACAAATCCTTCGTTGGTGATCGAACCGCCTTTCTTACGGGTGCAACCTGGACCTTTCTTGGAATTGACCGGGATCATCCGGGTAACGGGCAATTTCCGGGGCGCGATCTGTTTTACTGCTGGTCGGACCATGTTGCAGAACATGCTTCAGCAACTCAAGGACGGCCGGCAAGACGATGAAGCCGTGAAAGATCTCGTAGGTGAGATCGCCAATACGCTCAGCGGGAACGCCCGAGAAGTTTTTGGCAGCGAATTCAAGATTTCGGTTCCGGTCATCGCGTTCGGCAATCACCTGCCTTACACGTTTGAGGAGCGCGCCCACAACTATGCTATCCCGCTCAGTTGGCGTGCCCAGACGGCTTACCTGCTGGTTTCTTTGCATTGAGCGAAGCCGAGAGTGTCAGACACCAAAGTAGCACTGGCCGTGCCGCTCTGATCTTCTAACCCCTGCTGAAAACCGGGTTATAGTGCCAAGTCCGCGTCGGGCGTGCGGTGAAATTTCCGACTCATTCTCGCTGCGCCACCCGTTCGAAAGTAACATCCGGCGGATATCTCCAGAATTTTGATTATTTTTTTGAACAGACTGCATTGGCGCCGGTCTACGTTCTTTGGTTAAGGCGATTCGGGTCTGCGCACGGATCTCTCGACTTCTACTCCTTGGCGTGCGCAGCCCGAGTCATTTCCTGTCCTTTGCTCTTAGATTCAAGTCTTAGGTCCTGAGTAGTCCTTCGCTTTCCTCGAGCTTGTGCGCTGGCTCAATTGGGAGAACTGCGCACATTGCATTCGGCGTATGGAGCTATTCGCTTTTGTTTTGCTGGTCCTTTTGGTCGTCGCGGCGGTTTCTGCGCTCTTGCTCGCGAGAACACTGCGGGATGTCCGCCGTGGCGTACGGGGTCTGGCTCGCGACGGGTCCGTCGGAATTGTCCCCCGATCAACTTTGGCCCGCGATATTCATTGGGACCTGCGTCAGATCGAACACCGCCAGCGCGAGCTTGCGCAAGCTGCTGCGGATGAGGATTTTAGCCTACGCGCGGTTCTGGGTAGCATGGTCGAAGGCGTTCTGGTGGCCAACCGAGATCTGACAATCCGGCAGACCAATGAGCGCTTACTGAAGATGTTCGCGCTCTCCCGCGTGCCGGTGGGTCGCACCGTAATGGAGGTTTTTCGCAATCACACGCTTCACCAAACGGTCCGGCGTACCGTTGAATCGGGGCAACCGCAATTTATCGAGCTTCAGTTTGACGTCCGGGAAGATCAACAGTTCGTACCTCGTCATTTCCAGGTCACCTCAGTAAGTTTGCGGCCACCGCAGCAGGATCTGCCTTCCGGGATCCTGTTGATCCTGCATGATGTCACCCAATTGCGAACTTTGGAGGCGGTGCGTCGTGAATTTGTAGCGAACGTCTCGCACGAATTACGAACACCGCTCTCTGTGATTTCCGGGTACCTGGAAACGTTGCTGGACACCGAACTAGATAGCGAGACGCGTAGCCGATTCGTGGCGACCATGCACAAACATGCGCAACGCTTGAATCTGCTTTTGGAGGATCTGCTTCAGCTCTCCCGTATCGAGTCTCGCGGCGTTCGACCCGATCTGAAGCAACTGAACGTCGGATCACTCATTGAGCGCGTGCTCGATCGCCTGGATAGCCGAATCCAGAAAATGCAGGTGACGATTGAACTAGACGTGTCGGAATCTCTGCCTTCCATCCAAGGAGCCCCGATTCAACTGGAACAAGCGATGTTCAATCTGGTTGATAACGCGTTGAAATACGGTGCTCGCGCAAATCTGGTGATCGGGATCCGCGCCTATCGCGAGTCCAGGGAGTTGATTGTCCAGGTTTCCGACAACGGTCCGGGAATTCCTCTCAGCGATCAACCGCACATTTTCGAAAGGTTTTACCGCGTGCACAAGGACCGTTCGAGGGACGCGGGTGGCACCGGCCTCGGCCTTTCGATCGTCAAGCATACGATTCAGGCGCATGGCGGCACTGTCTCACTCGAAAGCGGTCCGGTCACCGGATGCAAGTTTACGGTCCGGCTACCGATCGGCCCGCCATTTGGTGCGGGATCGACTTCACCGGGTAGCCACAGTTGAGGTCCCTGGCCTGCCCTGCGCTGGGATGGACTGGCCAGCAACCGACTGTATTCTCAATCGATCACCGTTTCCGCTTTTCGGCTTCTGCCATGGCGCGGTCGATGAGGAGCGTTGCCAGATGTTGAGTGCCTTGGTCGAGGGCAGAATTTGCCTGTTTCAAACGTTGCACATCACGGCTGACCAGAGCCGTCCGGACTTCTTCGACCAGGACGGTCACTGACTCGCGTTGTTCTTCCGATAATTGATCGCCCACGAGTGTCAGAGCACTGTTGACGGCCGGAATCAGTTCGTTGCTCTTGAGCGAAGTCTCGGTCCAGACGCGTTCGGCCATATCGTCGAAGGCGTGATCAAGCGATTCAGCGATCATCTTCTCGACCGCTTCATCCGAAACGTCCACTGCACTGGTCAGATCCAGCACTTTTTCGATCCCGGTTTGAGTGTCCCGTGCAAGCACGTGCAAAATGCCGTTCGCGTCGATCTCAAACTGGACACCGACGCGAGCTACTCCTTTTGGCACTTGCCGAAACTCGAGTTCAAAGGATCCCAACTCCCAGTTATCCTTCGCCAATTCGCGCTCGCCTTGCAGCACTTTGATCCGCATGGCCCGTTGGTTAGCGACCGCGTTCGTGAACATCTCGCCGGCTTTGCAGGGGATGGTCGAATTGCGCGGTATGATCACGTTCATCAATCCGCCGAAAGTTTCTACACCCAACGAAAGCGGGGTGACATCCAGCAAAATCACGTTCTGAACGTCGCCGGACAGGATGCCGCCTTGGATGGTAGCGCCCATCGCCACGGCTTCGTCCGGATTCTGGGTCAGATTCGGAAGGCGTTGAAAAATTTCGGCGGCAAACTGTCTTACTAAGGGCATCCGGGTAGCGCCACCTACGAGAATGACTTCATCAAGTTGCAACGGGTTGAGTTTAGCGTCGTCGAGCGAGCGCAAACAATGCGCCCGGGTGCGGCGGATCAGTGGGCGGGCGATCGCGTCCAACTCTTGCCGGGCTAAAAGATACGAAAAGGTGTAGGTGCCGGACAGAAAGGGGATCTCCAACTGCACGGCATCTTCTGCGGAGAGCCGGATCTTGGCGTCATGCGCGACCTCGCGCAAATGGGCAGCGATCAGCGGGTCGCTGAGCTGTTTCCTGATCTCCGGAAATCGGGTGACGATCCGTTCTTGAAGCAAGCGCACGAGCTCCCGGTCGATATCGTCGCCACCTAGTCGGGTATTGCCGTTGGTCGATAAAACGCGGAAGACGCCTTCGTTGAGTTCCAGGACAGAGATGTCAAAAGTGCCGCCACCGAGATCGTAAACCGCGATCTTTGAGCGGTCTTTCAGCCGGTCTAGGCCGTAAGCGAGAGCCGCTGCAGTTGGTTCGTTGAGGATGCGCTCCACTGTGAGGCCGGCGAGTTCACCGGCCCGCTTCGTTGCCTGGCGTTGCCGATCGTTATAGGAGGCGGGAACGGTGATAACGGCTTTTTCGACCGGTCGCAATAAGACCTCCTCGGCGTTCCGTTTCAGCCGATGGAGGATCAGCGACGAAATCATCTCCGGGGAATACGGTTTCCCGTCGATCTCAACGCAGGAGCTCCCCCGTGAAACGATTAACGGGTACGGTAAAGTCTCTTTCTCATTTTCGCCGGGCCGTCTGCCGATCAACCGTTTTACCGAGGTGACCGTTCGAGAAGGTTCGAGCGCGCGCATCCTCAAGGCCGGCCTGCCGACCAGCGGTTCACCCTCGCGGGGAAAGTATACGACCGAAGGCGTTAGACGCGATCCCTCTGGGTCAGCAAGAAGGACTGCGAAACCGGAATCCATGATACCAATCAACGAATTCGTTGTACCTAAGTCGATACCGACGATGTCAGTCATAATGCGGGCGCGTGGGGGAACGAGCGGAGAACATCCGGTGAGAGCCGGTTGTCAGCAACCGAGAACCTTCAGCCGAGTTCGCGAAATTGAGAGATCAGCTCCTGAACGCCCCCGCGCCATCGTTGAATGAACCGAAAGTCGTTGGTCAGACGAGCGAGTTGATCGAGCAGTTGCGGATCGTCCGTCGGCCATTTTTGATCCAATATCGCCAGCTGATTTAGCAGATATTTGAACGCCGCCTCGAGTTCGCCGGCCACATCGTACAGTTCAGCGAGGGCCGGTTGTGCCTGCTGCAAGCGCACTGCGCGCACGAGCAAACTTTCCGTCTCGCCAATTTTCTGCCGGAGACCGGTCGATCGCGCGAGAGCACTGGCAGTTTTCTCGAAAAGCTCGCCGACCCGGGAGTCCAACGAATTGCTCCGGGGATAATCTCCACTTAGCAGAAGGAGATGTTCTAAGCGCGCAGCATGATCCCGAAGGGTCTGGTAACCGCGGTTCAAGTCGAGCAGCGCCTCGGTTTGCTCGGGCTTGATGCTTTCGCTTTTCCGAGCGTACCGATCATCGAGGACAGCCAAGTCGATTCCCGGGCGCTGCGACAAATCAAAAAGCGCGAAGTAATCGATCACGCAGCGAAACTTTCGCCGCACGAACAATGCGCGACGGCGTTCGGATTCGTCACCTTGAACCCGCCCTTCTGCAGGTCGTCGCTGAAATCGACCAGGGAGCCGCTCACGAAGAGGGCGCTTTTCGGATCAACGACGATACGCACTTCATTAGACTCGACCAGGATGTCGCGATTAGCCGGGCCATCCACCAGATCCATCTTGTACTGAAGACCCGAACATCCCCCGCCGATGACTGCGACCCGCAAAGCACCCTCTTTGCGGCCCTGTCGCTGGAGCAACTGTGAGAGTTTGGCGGCAGCTTTCTCGGTCACCTTTACCAAGCGCTCGTTGCCGATTTTGAAGCGTATTTCGGGCCCTGGATTCACGCGGCGGCAATATGGAACGATGCAGATCACAAAGCAAACGACTCGATCTTGCGAGAAGAGCGGCTGACGCGAAAGATCGAAAACGTTCAATGAGCTCAGCGGCTGGTTTACTTGGAATGAATTACGATTTCGACACGGCGATTCAGCTGCTGTTCTTCCACGGAGCCGTTCGCCGACGCGATCAGCCGAGTCTTACCAAAGCCCTGGGTCTGGATGCGGGTTGGATCGATGTTCATGTTATCCACCAACCAGGTTTTCACGGATTCCGCGCGTTGCTGGCTCAATAGCTGATTATAATCGTCACTCCCGAAGGAGTCAGTGTGGCCTTCGACGCGAAAGTTCGACTGCGGATTTCTCTGGATCAAGCGGCCCAGCTTCAGCAGGCTGGCCGTCGCACCGGGCCGCAGATTGGCCGAATCGTAATCGAACAAGAGATCAGTCGGCATGAGGATAGGGGCGGTGCCGTTCCCGACTTTGCCCGATCCGGTTAACAGTTCATCCAGATTACTGAAACCGGCCGGTACCCCGGCGTTGTTGGCGTCTATGCCTTGTTCGCTCTCTTCGTTGTTCGATTTGCCAGGATTATTCCGGTTGCCTACGGCAATGCGCGGCCGGCTGCTGACAGCGGGTTTCTCGTTCAATAGTTGTTGGCGGAATTGGCTCAGTTCCTTGTCGATGGCGATCGCGTTCTCATTCTTGGCTTTCGCCGCTGCATTGCGGGCAGTTTGAGTGTCCACCGAAGGTTTCTCTTTGAAGTCAGGAGCGATCATCGAATTGACTTCAGGAGTGGCGCGCAACTCCTGGATGGCTTCTTCGAAGGAATTCTCACCCTTCTGGGTACCCTTCGGTGTGCCCGGCTGGTTAAATTGAGCTCCCGGTGTAGGACTCATTTTGGCGTCTTGATCGACCAGCTGTTGGTTGACTTGCAACCGGTTCACTTTGAAGGCTCGCGGAACCAAGCGAGGTGCTTCACCGGTGGAGACGCTGGTCACCAGGCGATTTCCAAAAAGATAGACCAGCGCGAAATGAAGCAGCACCGAGCAGAGCAGGGTCGGCACTAGCCAACGACGGAGCGAAATGGCGCTGTCGGAAACCACGTCGTCACCAAGCATGGCCAGATTTTACCACAAAATTCGCCTAACTCGAACTTCGACCTCGGCGAAGCTGGCTAAGCGAAGGGTCGTCTGGGCTAATCATCGCGAGGATCGCCATCCTTGGCCTATTCCGCGGGAGCATTCGACGGCTGGCGGAGTTTGACGGCAAACGCAAGCATGCCATGCTGGCGGTTGCTATGGCTCAGTCAACCGGCGGATCCGAAAGAATGGAAAAGATCGTTAGCCTTTGTAAACGGCGCGGCTTCATCTTTCAATCGAGCGAGATCTACGGAGGGCTCAACGGTTGCTGGGACTACGGTCCGCTCGGCGTCGAACTGAAGAAGAATCTGAAAGATTTCTGGTGGCGTCGCAATGTCCGTGAACGCGATGACATCGTGGGCATGGATGGTTCGATCCTGATGAATCGCCAGGTTTGGGTAGCCAGTGGGCATGAGCAAACCTTTACCGATCCGATGGTTGATTGCCGTCATTGCAAGTCGCGGCTTCGTGCCGACCAGTTGCCCGAGAAGAACGGAAAAAAACAATGTCCGGTTTGCGGTTCCCTGGATCTTACCGAAGCGCGTTCGTTCAACCTGATGTTCAAAACTTACGTCGGGGCGACCGAAGATGAATCCGCGGTGACGTATCTTCGTCCAGAAACGGCCCAATCCATGTTTGTTCAGTTTCGGAATGTTCTCGAAGTGTCGAGGAAGAAGCTCCCGTTCGGGATTGCCCAGATCGGCAAGGCTTTCCGCAACGAGATCAATCCTCGGAATTTTACTTTTCGCTCCCGTGAATTTGAACAGATGGAAATCGAATACTTTTGCCGCCCCGAGGATGGTGCTTCCCTTCTCGAGTATTGGTTGCAGGAGCGACTTCGATTTTATCAGGATATCGGATTGCCATCGCATCTGGTGCATGTTCATCGAATCCCAGCCGAAGACTGCGCGCATTACTCGAAAGGCACTTACGACATCGAGTTCGAGTTTCCCTTTGGCATCCAGGAACTCGAGGGAGTCGCCTACCGAACCGACTACGATCTGAGCCAGCACCAGCGCGTAAGCGGCAAACCGTTGGACTACTTCGACGAAGAGTCCAAGCAGCGCTTCGTCCCTCACGTGGTGGAACCCAGCGCGGGCGTTGACCGGGCCGCCTTGGCGTTACTTTGCGCTGCCTACGACGAAGAAGAACTTACGGATGAAAAAGGCAAAAGCGAGATCCGCAGCGTGCTCCGTTTTCATCCACGGATGGCTCCGGTTAAGGTTGGCGTCTTTCCTCTACTAAAAAATCATCCGTTACTCGTAAGCAAGGCCCGGAAAATCGTGGATCTACTGCGGCCCTTCTGGAACACCTTCTATGACGAGTCTGGAGCGATTGGCCGGCGCTACCGTAGACAGGACGAAATTGGCACGCCATTTTGTATCACAGTCGATTTTGATACGATTGGCGAGAACGGGCCGGCCCATTTGGACACGGTTACCGTGCGACGACGGGATTCGATGCAACAAAAGCGATTTCCGATCAACGAGTTGACTCCCTTGTTGCATCAGGAATGCCAATGATGAAGCTGGGCGCAAAATGACACAACTTCGGCAGCGGTTGGGGAATTCTGCACAAGATCATGTCCGCTGATTTAAGATCTCCTTCTCCGCGGGGTGGCCGATCCTCCACGCCCAAACAGGTCTGGCTCATTATTGGCGTCGCGGTGCTGTTGGCTTTGTCTTGCTTTGCTATCGGGGGCTTTATTGCGGTGAAATCCGTACTTAAAAAAGAATCAGAACCGGCTGCTTCGACGACGCCTGGTCCGGCTAGGGCGCCAGCGGAGCAAACCGCCGTGGCATTGCCCTCAGCCACCGCGGCAGAAAGCGGAGAAGCGGCAGCGACCCGCAAGGAAGTTCTTAATCGAGTCGATCTCATGAAAAATCTCTCGAATAAAGAGAAAGACGACTTGTACGCCCAGATCGAACGGGCGCGCGGATTTCTGAAGGTTGCTGCGGTGCCGTTCGGATCCGGCAAGGACTCTCCCGACGCGACCAACGTCGATGAGTTGATAAAACGTCTTCAGGAAACAGATATCAGGACCCTGTTGGAAGATCCAACCGTCGTACTTGTCTACGTCGGCTACGCCGACAACAAAGGTGATCCTGCATTGAATCTAGAGATCTCCCGCACTCGCGCAGAAAAAGTGCAAGCTTCCGTAGCCAACCGTCTCAAGCTCGGTAACGCGACTCACCCGGTTGGGATGGGTGGCCAAGACTTCTTCGACAAAACAAATCGCGAGAAGAACCGGATCGTGGAAGTCTGGGCCGTTCAACCGTGAATCCGGCCTCGACTGTATCTGGGACGGATAGCCGCCGGAACGGCGCGGAGAGATGAAAATCGCACCCAGCTAATTTAGAGCTGTTGCCCCAGCAGCTTCACTCGCTCGAGGTTGCGATGAATCCGCTCCATGTAGGCATTTGATCCATCGCGCCGATCGAGGAAATGGTAGACGCCGCACCATTCGTTCTCCAGCATCGGACGTACGTACCAAACAAAAAACTTTTCCGTTCCGCGGAGAAGGTCCCCGACCGTCCGGTGGGTTGAGGGAACGCTGGCGCTTAAGCGGGAAAACGTCGCCGACTCCTGAAACTCGAGAAACAAATCAGCCAACCGGTCCGGATAATTCTGGGCGGCCAATTGTCCGATCAGGTCACCCGTTGCGACGAGCGCGCCAATCATCCATTCTTGCCGGGATCGGAAATCAATTTCGTGCTTCTTTACCCCGACGGCGGTGTAGCAAATGGCTCGTTGGACTTGCGCGATCTCTTCGTATTTGAAGCCTGCTTCTGGCAGAAGATCCCAGGCGTTGAAACAACTGCGACCGACGTGGATCAGCGAATATTTTGCGCCGGTGCCGGAGTGATCTCCGAGTTTCTTGAGGTAGCCTGAGTCGTGCAAGAGCGCCGCCGCCAGCGCGATCTCCTCCTGGCGGGGATCTAATTCGACCAGGGATTGCTGCCGGGCGGCCTGCAGCAACGCGAGTAGCGCTTCGGTCGCTTGCATCGCATGCTCAAAGTCGTGGAACGGAGCGTCGCAAGGCAAAAAATCTCCGATCCGGCCGACATAAGCATCGACCGTCAAACGCATGAGACTTCGCGCGATCGACTCGCCTTGAGCGGGCGGGAGAAGGGAATCTACTCGCGCAAGAGCCTGTTCGTAACTGGTGGGATGAACCATGAACCTGTCCGGCTTTTTCCATCGCTGCGCGGACCCGCCGGCGCTGCTACCAGATTTGATGCAAAAAAAGGGATCAGGTGAAATATTAGTTGATTATCGGGTGAACTGCACAGAACATGATATTACCAGCTCGATTGGCCCCCAGAACGGTTCCCCCTCTGATCGAGCTGGTTTTTCTTTTTTTAAGGGGCTTTTCAAGGGACGAGTTCGCCGTCCAGCCCGATGAAAAACTGGTGAAATTGTCGGGCTACTTCGGCTACGCGATGCGTAGGAATGATCCAAGTGACCCGGAAAGAGGAAGTTGAGGCATGGAACCAAGGAATCCCGGATCGCCCGAGTAGATCGGTGCCTTGCAACACTTTTTCGTGTGAACCGTTGATGCCGGCTCCGATGATGCTGATCGCTCCGATATCCTCCATCCAGGTCAATTCGGGATCGAGGGATTGGAGAGCTGTTCGCTGCTCGATCTTCTGGATAGCCCAGCTATACTGAAGAAGCCTGCTCTCAGCAGAAGCGTCTTCAAAGCTGAGTGAAGTTGATATCGCATCCACACCCGCCTCACCTTTCATTCCAATGAGGAGAACCAGACAGGCGAAAAC
>JAVHMZ010530646.1:0-14371 GCA_034782995.1 Amazona versicolor
CTTCCGGTATAAACGCAGGAACACTTCCTGGGCAGCATCCTGCGCTGCCTCCCGATTTAGCAGCAATCGTTGCGCAAGCCGCAAAACGCGCCGCTCATGGCATGCAACCAGCAGTTCGAACGACGCAACATCGCCGTCCTTCGCGGCCCGGATGAGTTCGCGGAGGCGGTCTTGTTCCACGGGAAGAGGTCCGAACGACGGGATCGCCATCTGCATGCGCGCTTCGTAGTTCCTCGTTCCTTATACGCTGCCTGACGCCGAAACGTTGAGCTCAAAATGTTGCCACAACCTGCTCTTGCACGCCCTTGCATATACTCAAGAGCATGTTTGGCGGCATCGAAGCGGGCGGCACCAAATTTATATGCGGCATCGGCACGTCACCCAGCGATCTCCGCACCGCACAATTTCCCACTTCCTCTCCCGACGTTACGCTTCCGGGCGTAATCAAATTCTTTCGCGAAGCCGGCACGACGCTCGATGGTATAGGCGTCGGGTCGTTCGGGCCGATTGACTTGAATCCGGATTCGCCGTCGTATGGTCGCATCACTTCTACGCCCAAGGTCGGCTGGGCCAACTTCGATCTGGTCGGCACGCTCAAAAAAGCGCTCAACGTGCCAGTGGGGTTTGACACCGATGTGAATGCCGCGATGCTGGGCGAAGCGCGCTGGGGTGCGGCACGAGGTCTTACCGATGCAGTCTATATGACCATCGGGACGGGAATCGGCGGCGGCGCGCTGGTTCGCGGCCGGGTGGCGCATGGACTGGTACATCCCGAAATGGGCCACCTGCGCATTCCTCACGATCTGGCGCGCGATCCCTTTCCCGGAATCTGTCCCTATCATGGCGATTGCCTCGAAGGACTCGCCTGCGGACCGGCGATTCAGGCGCGCTGGGGCGCAATCGCGATGACGCTGGCTTCCGATCATCCGGGCTGGACGCTCGAGGCCGAGTATCTTGCGCTCGGGCTCAACAATCTGGCTGTGACTCTCTCGCCGCAGCGTATACTGCTCGGGGGCGGCGTCATGCAACAGACTCATTTGTTCACTCTTGTCCGTAAGAAGTTCTCGCAACTCCTGAATGGTTACGTCCAGCATCCCGCGCTGACAGAACAGCTGGAGGGCTTTATTCAACCGCCTCAGCTTGGCGGACAAGCCGGCATCTTAGGAGCTCTCGTGCTGGCGGAGAACGGCTTGTGACGGTCAATGGTCCGCTCGTCCGAAGCACGATTGTTGCGGCTCTTGGCGGACTGCTGTTCGGTTTCGACACCGCCGTCATTGCGGGAACCACCGCCGGATTGACACGAACGTTCGCGCTGACGCCGAGTTCGCTGGGCTGGACGGTGGCCATCGCGCTGGTTGGTACCGTTATCGGATCTGTGTTGGCGGGCATTCCCGGTGACCGCTATGGACGTCGCGATAGCTTACGCGTGCTTGCCGTGTTGTATCTCATATCAGCTGCCGGCTGCGCCTTCGCCTGGGACTGGTATTCGCTGCTTGTGTTTCGCTTTATCGGTGGACTTGCCATCGGCGGTTCGTCCGTTCTCGGACCCATGTATATCGCCGAAATCTCGCCGGCGAAATTGCGCGGACGGTTAGTAGGATTTTTTCAATTCAATGTAGTGGCGGGTATCCTGGTCGCCTATCTTTCGAATTACCTGATCGGGCTCGGTCAGTTCGGCGCTAACGAGTGGCGGTGGATGCTGGGCGTTTCTGGCATCCCGGCTCTCTTCTTTTTCGGCATGCTCTTCACCATTCCGCGCAGCCCGCGCTGGCTGGCACAGAAAGGGCGTCTGGATGAAGCGCGCTCGGTGCTTGGCCTGATCGGCGAAGAAAATCCAGATGCCGAGCTGCAGGGCATTGTCGGCTCCGTTCACCTCGAGCAAGGCCAGCACGCCGAGCCACTCTTCCAATGGAAGTACCGCTTTCCCATTTTTTTGGCGATCTCGATTGGTCTGTTCAACCAGCTTTCCGGAATCAACGCCATTCTTTATTACCTGAACGATATCTTCGCGCGGGCAGGATTCAATCGGGTGTCGGGTGATTTGCAAGCTGTGATGATCGGGTTCACTAACCTGCTTGCGACCGTGGTGGCTATGTCGATCATCGATCGGGTAGGCCGCAAGACGCTGCTGCTAATCGGCTCGGTCGGCTGCGCAGCATGCCTGGCCGGAGTTGCGGCCGTGTTTCTCACTTCCAGCCACGAGAGTCTGTTGGTCTGGTTCCTGGTTGGATTCATCGCCTCGTTCTCGTTTTCTCAAGGTGCCGTCATCTGGGTTTTCATCAGCGAGGTTTTTCCCAATCAGGTGAGAGCCAAGGGTCAGAGCCTGGGAAGTTTTTCGCACTGGCTGATGAATGCGCTGATCGCGCTGAATTTTCCGACCATCGCCAAACACTCGAGCGGCGCTCCGTTTGTTTTCTTTTCGCTGATGATGGTGCTGCAGTTCTTCGTCGTCCTCTTCTCCTACCCGGAAACGAAAGGCGTCACGCTCGAAGAGATGCAACACAAGTTTGGGATCGCTTAAGTCGGTGCGTGAACGCGATTCTGTCTGGGCGACAAGTCGCTAAGCTTGAGCCGGCGCGAATGGCCAGTCGTGGGTGCGTTTGGCGCGCCACAGATAGGCCCCAATGCCGACAATCAACAGTCCGAACCCGCTCAATACATACTCCTTTTCGCTCGAGATTAAAATGTAGGTCCAGCCCGCAAGAGCAACGATGACCGGCACTGGGTAAAGCGGCATGGAGAAGGGCCGCGCTATCTCTTTGCGCCGGTGACGAATCAGGAATACGGCCACGCATTGGGCAGCAAACTGAGTGAGGATCTGAATGATAATCAGCTCCTTGATGAGTTGTTCCAACGTGAAAAGGCAGGCTGCTGCCGACAACACACCCATGAACAGCACCGAGAACGAGGGGAAATGCTGTGTCGGGTGGACGCGTGCAAAGGCGGAGAAAAACTTACCCTCGGCAGCTGCTGCAAATGGCACGCGCGTGTATCCCAGCAGAACGCAGAACACCGAAGCAAAGGCCACCCACAAAATGAGGACCGTCATCGCGGCCGCGGCCTTCGTCCCGTAGAGCTTTTCCATAAAGTCGGAGACGATAGCCTGCGAACGGACCGCCTCCTGCCAGGGAACCACGCCAATGATCGAAAGGCTCATGGCGAGGTACAGCACCGCCAGGATCCCGATCGAGTACAAGACAACGCGCGGAATCGTTATCGAGGGGTTCCTGACTTCTCCGCCGATTAGGCAGACCGTGAAGTAGCCGCTGAAATCGTACATGCTCAGCAGCGTGGCGCCGCCGAGGCCAACCAGAAAGGCGCGGTTAACATAGAATGCACCTGGCGGAAAATCGAACGCAAGTTTCGGTTGGAAGTGCGCTGCGCCGCTCCAGATAATGATCGCTATCGCGATCATCAATCCAATCCACAAGACAGTTGAAATTTTGCCGATTGATTTGATGTTCCGGTAGAGTAGAGCAGTCGCAGCGAGACAGACCAGCACGGCCAGAAGTTTATGCACCGGGTCGCTCATGGCGGGCACGAGGTAACGTGCGTAGTCAGCGAATCCCACACCGCCCGAGGCCGCCGTTAGGGGTGCCGCCAGCATCACTTGCCACAGAAAGAGAAATCCCATGAGGCGCCCGAGTGAGCGGACTCCGTATGCCTGCTGTAAATATTCGTAGGAGCCGCCCGTGCCGGGCATTGCGGCGCCCAGCTCTGCCCAGACCAGCCCGTCGCACGCGGAAAGAATTGCACCCATAATCCATCCAGCCAGCGCCTGCGGACCACCCATGGTTCCGAGAATGAGCGGAATGGTAATGAACGGACCTACGCCCACCATCTGCAGCATGTTTGCAGTGAGGGCAGGGAACAGAGTCATGCCCCGGTCGAGGCGGATTGTCGCAGCCGATTGCGTGGGCCGGGGTGCCTGCAATTACTCGCTCGAGGAGCCTGGCTTTATGGATTTGATGGCTACTTCTTTAAAGAAGACAACATCGTGATCGCCGTGATTCTGCAACCCGAAATAACCGCGATCAGGGCGGCGGCCCCGTTGTGGCTCGAAACCGAGTTTTTTGGCCGGAACCGGTTGACCTTCGGTGTAATCAGTGACCTTCTGTCCGTTCACTTCGACCACCGTACGCGGCCCGTCGAGCGTTATCTCCATGGTGTTCCACTGGGGGCCGGGCTTACCGGGTTTGGCGAGCGGCTTGGTTAGCGAATACAGGGTTCCCGTAATGTGATAATCGTCCTCGTTGCCGCGCTCGGGATGATTGTCAATCTGCACTTCATAGCCCTTGTTGACGGGCATCCAGGGTTCGGTGGGCGCGTGAGGAATTCGAATGAAGACGCCCGAATTGTCGTTCTCGTCCCGCATACGGAAGACGATCTTGATGACGCAATCGCCGACTTCGCCATCGGACCAGTACAACAGCCCCATTCCGCTGTGCGTGTGAATCAAACCGTCTTCAACCGTCATGTTGCCCTTGCCCACGTGCTTCCAGCCATTCAGATCTTTGCCGTTGAAGAGCTGTCTCCACTCGCCCGTCGCGTTTGCGGCCGTCGCGCTTGTAGAGATTAGAGTTGTTCCCAGCGTGAACAGGAGAAGAACGGTGTTACGCATACCTGAACACTACAATACCCAAGGGCGCGAATTTCTTTCCTGAAGGCGAGTAAGAGCACTTACCATACCGGTACGGCGGGCCCTTAAGTAGATGCGACGTCGGTCAGAACGTAAATCGCAATTGAAGATCGATACGCCGCTGATTGCTGGCCGTGGCTTCCGCGCCAAAACCTCCAGTGATACCGGTCGACTCCAGGAAGTAGGGCGAGGTCAACGCGCCGTTCGGGGTGTTGAGATTGGCGTGGTTAAGAAGATTGCGGGCATTTACGCCGAGCGTCAGGTTATAGCGGTGTTCGGTGCCCTCATTCATTCCCCGTGGACCGCCACCGCTGCCAAATCCTCCTCCGCCACGTGAGCCTCCTCCTCCGCCGAAGCCACCGCCACCACCGGCTCGTGCGCCGCCTGATGGCCCCCTGAATTTGGTCGTTCCGAATCCCCAAGTCTTGCTGATCCGAAGATTCAGGCCGACGAACGACGGACCCGTCGCGATATTTCGCTCAATGAGATTCGAGGTTCCCGGAGCAGCAACGATCGGATTGGGATTCAAATACCCAAACGGCGAAGCATAGGGAGTTACAGTGTCTACGACTTCAGGCCGCGCGGTTGGCGTGCCTTGGCCCTGTAAAAACAGATCGGTGCCAGAAGTAATGTTGTATGGGATTCCAGTGCGCGCAATCAGAAACGGCGAAAAGCGTAACCCCCAGCGCGCGGCGATTGAACCACCGAAGAAGAGACTGTGTTCGATGCTTAGCGATGAGCGTCCCCAATCCTCGGCGAAATTGTAGGGATTCGCCGGCAGCGTCGACAGCCCATCCGTGTCGCTATGCGCGTTTGAAAAGCTATAGCGGCTGAACAACGTCAGCCATTTGCCCACTTGGCTGTTCACGCCAACGATCACCTGCGATTGTTTGAACACCCCATCGGACTCGAAATTATAGATGTCTCCGATGCCGTTGCCATATGGCCGCACGATCGGCGTGGTGGAACCGGCCGTCCCCGGCGGTAGCAATCCGGGCACTGCGAACGGCGCATTGATATCGACCGTGCGCAGTTCGTGCGTTCCCCGGGAGTACACATAGTTGGCGTTGAGGGTCGTGCGCTTTAAGAGCTGGCGCTCCACGGACAGCGCGGTCTGCATGAGGCGAGGCGCCTTCAGGTGCGTATCGATCTGGTATCGCTGCGCGGCTTGGCCAGTCAGATCCGCAACATTGATTCCCGTGTCAAATTCGGCATCATACGTTGCCGGATTCTCCAGCACATAGGCCGTCTGGCTGCCCGGTGCCTGGTCATAGCGGTAGGCGGTCAGGACATTGGTGGCCGCGAAGCGGTCATAGAAATAGCCCCAGCCACCGCGAATAACGGTTTTGGCTCGTCCGTTGGGACCTTTTGAGTCCGGCGACCAAGCGAAGCCGAAGCGTGGAGCCCAGTCATTCTTGTCGTTGATGTTCGTTTGCGATTCCCAGCGCAGTCCGAAACTGAGCGTAAGGTTGGGGCGCACGCGCCAATCGTCCTGGATGAAGGGTCCGAAGTCGAGTTGGTAGAAACTCAGGTACGGATTGCCGGCGTTGGCAGTGTATTTCGATGGGCCGTAGTGATACTGTCCGGTGATGACTTGGCTCGGGATGCCGGCCTGCAGCAATTGCTCGGTGATGAGGTATTGCTCGATCGAGGTCAACTGCACGGTTTCACCCGCAATGGGTGTGAGGTCGGCTGTGAGCGCGGGAAACGTCCCGCCCAGGAAGAAGTAGGAGCCGTTGAACCCTTTGGGGCTCGAATCTGTAATCTCGTCGGCGCGAATGCGAATGCCGAATTTTGTCGCGTGCGCTCCCCAAGTCAGCGATGTATAGTTCTGCAGTTCGTAGCCGTTTTGCGTATCGTGGCTTCCGCCCACGCCTCCCGCGCTGTAGCCCGAACCACCCGAGACGAAAGACTGCGAAACCGAAAGCTGCGGAGCCACGCTCAAGCTGTTCTGCGAAAGCGACTCACGATCCAACTGGAAATGAGTTTCGTTGATCGCCTTCGGCCCGAGTACGGCGGTGTCGACTGCCTGAAACGTGTGTTCCACGTTGGATGAACTGTACCCGCTACTCGCTAAATTGATGCTGCCGATCGTGAGACTGGGCACATCGAAAGCCCCGATGCCGGTGACGATCTTCTCGCTGTCGAGATAGCCATAGCGAAAACTGAGGGTGTTGTTGGTCCCGAGTTGATAGTCGACGCGCGGGCTGACGGTGGTGCGCCGCTGCGGCGTCGAGTAGTAATTCTGATACGAATACGAATTAAGAAAATCGGACGTTGGAATAGTGGCAGTGATGATGCCGTTGTCATCGATATTGCGCCTCTCGGCATCTACAAAGAAGCTGCCTTTTTTACCAAGCGGGCCGCTCAGGTTTCCGCCAAACAACTGCGTGCGAAAGGGAGGGTTAACCGAAAGATAAGGATTGCGCGAGTTCCACACATCGTTACTGACGTTGTAGTAGCCCTGCCCATGAAACCTATCCGAACCCGGTTTGGTAAAGATCTGAATGCGCCCGTAGCCGAGCTTGTCGAACTCGGCGGAAAACGGGTTGGAATTGATCCGGATTTCACGAATCGACTCTTTCGGAGGCAGCCGTCCGCCGGTGAACCCGTCAATATAGATCTGGTTGCCGCCTGGTCCGGCAGAAGGACCTGCCAGCGCGGTGAGATCGGCCTGCAGATCGTCGGGATCGTCGGGCAGCGCATCGAGGTCTTCAGGTTTTAAAACCAGTGCACTGGCGTTATTTGCAGCTTCGGTGCTCACAGTGTTGGTGTTCGTATCGGTGACGTTGACTTCCTGCTTTTGTGTTTGCACGGCCATCGTGATGTCTGCTGTCGCCGGCTGCCCTGAGACCACGCTGACCACCAGCGGTGCTTGCTGCTCAAGCCCGGTGAACGTGACCGATACGCTATAAGTGCCGGGTGCGATACCACGAAACAGGTAGGCGCCATCGCTGCGGGTGGTGCTGCTCTGGCTGCCGTTCTGCGAATCGAGCAGCGTCACCTTCGCTCCTGGGATCACCGCGCCCGATGCATCCTTAACACCACCGCGCACTACGCCGTTTCCACGCGCGATCACTTGGGCTGGCGCTTGTGGCGCAGCGGCAGAGTTGCTCTGGGCAGCGGTGAGCGTGGCGGTCAGCAGAATCGCTAGACCAGTGACACAAATAGTTTCAAAATGCATTAAACCTCGAATCGAATATTTTGCGGAGCGCACTTGGCTATTGCGGGATTGTCATTTCGCCCAAGCCCCAGTCTCCGCCCAGACTTTGGCGCGCACCCTGCCGTGCCGGTGTCGCCTGAAGTAGCGGCTCCACGCCAGCTATGACGTGGGTGGCGATGAGCTGCTGAGAATCGCCGGCAAGGCCGGTCGCAACACCCGCGACAACCACGGCGTCGCCTGTTTTCAGGTCAGAAAGACTGATCTTGTGCAGACGCTCGAGTAGCCGCGAAATGTCGCCATTTCTCGGGCCATGTAAAGGCGGCCGATTTGAACTTCCGCTTTGAGACGTGTCGTTCGCAGCGGCCGGATTCGCTTCGGGATGCGCCACGGAGTTCTCCTCGGGCTTTCCTGTCGACTCCGCCGTCGGCCGGCCAGCTTCATTCAGGCGGCGAGCCATAGCGGCAGCCATTTCGGGTGGCAGCTTCTGCACAGACGAGCGATCGTTCAGGTTCACGGTTAGCGGCTTGTTCGACGCCAGATCGCGAACCGAGAGCCCTTTTGAGTCCGGGGCGATAGAAAGCACGATGCCGCTCAGAGTGCGCAATGCCTCCGAGTAAATGCGGCGGGCCGTGATTGTCGTGCCATCCGGGCTCGCGTCCCCGATTACGCGTAGCGCGTCTCCGGGCTGAATCTGTGACAATTGCGACGCTTCGGGAGTGGAAGGATTTTGCGGGGCATAGAGCGTGAATTCGGTCGACGCAGAGGCTTTCAACATGACAGGCTTTCGGCCCTGCGGGGTACGTTCGCTCATGCTGATCTGATTGCCGGTCGCGTCGACTGATGTCACTAACCCTGCGGTTGCGTTTTGCCACTCAGCTGTTTGCGCCGCGTGAGCGGCTGCGAGATCACGGCCCGACATCAGCACCAGGCTGCGCGCGGCAATTTTCGACAGATCGTCGGCCGGCTTGCTACCGCGCACGTCAACGCGATCGCCGACTGCCAACTGATCGGCTGTAATGCGGGTTGCGTTCTTAAGGTCTTTAGCGCCCGGCGATACCTTGATCAGAGTGCGCGTTTCCGCCAGCAGGACGGCCGTTGCTACTCCCGACTTATCATCTTTTACTGTGATCGAAGACGCGGCGGTGTCCACCGCTGTGATCGTTCCAATGAGGTGCTCTGTTGGTTTGGAGGCAGCCTGTGTCGGGGCATCCTGGGCCGCTGGAAGCCGGACATTCATGACGGCAGCGCACGCCACTAACAAAAACGCAAACTTCATTCGTCTTAGAGACGAGGGCGCACGCCGTAACCTCGAAGTTACGTCTTGCCAAGCACGAAAATGAACGGGCGCACCAGGAAAGCCAACGGTTCAAAGAAAAAAGGGCACAGCCGCGTGAAGCGAACTGTGCCCGTAAGGGTTTAGAAGACGAGAAAAGATTAAGCGGCGTTGCCCAGCAAATCGTCGAACATTTCGTCGCCTTGGGCTTGCATTCGATCGGCCTGCTCCTGGCACTGAATACAGTAAGGTGCCCACGGCACGGCGGCTAGCCGCTTCGGGCTGATCTCTTCCTCGCAATGGAGACACGTGCCAAACGATCCATCTTCGATTCTGCGTAAAGCTGAACGCACGTTTCGCAACAGATTTGATTCGCGGTCAAGATTACGGATAGCTAGTTCGCGCTCCGATGCGCCCTGCACTTGGTCAAGGGCGTCCGCGCTTTGCTCAATTGCAATCGCGTCCCGATTGCGCACAATCCGTTCCAACTCGTCCTGTTTAACTTCCAGGAACTTTTTGAACTTGTTTAGTTCAACCGTGTTCATTTCTCAACTCTCCTCTTCTAACCAACCGGTACTACTTACTTACGCTCGGATCACCCAAGTCTTCCGTTTAGACGTATCAACTTTCTGAAAGGTTCATAAAGGGTACGGGAAACACAGAACTGCGCGCACGCAGTATGGTTCAGTACCGGTGTGACAGCCAGCCTTGCACCAACGCGTCCGAACATCCACCTGCGTTCGTGCGCAACCGATCTCCGCTGCTCCGCGTTCCGACTCCACGATTCCAACACCCTCTGGAAGCAATTTGCGCTCCACTCGTTATTACGTCGATGAAGAAGCTCCTTCCGCGGGCCTTCTGTTGGAATATGGTGCTGCCGGACAGAAAAACTCTCAACGTAGACCGGAAAGAAAGTAAAGGAGAGTGTAATCTCTGGGGTGGTAATTATCCGATCGGGAGATTTAAGAGAGCTGGGAATCCGCTAATTGATGCGCGCCCGATGCTTCTCTTTCAGTACCAGTTCATCGAAGATGGCCAGTACTCTTTTCCGATACGTATACATCTGCCGCAGCGAATCCTTAAAGTTCTCTTCATAACGGGTTGGCTGCAGCCACTTATTTAGCACCGGACGCGGAACGTCGATGTCTCGCCGCAGGTCATCCGCCGAATGTCCACGCAAAAATAGGCCGTAGAATATCGCCGCCTCACGCTGCGGGGCAAGCGGGTCGATCTCTTCGCGGAAGAGCATAAGTCAGCGGTAAATCCGTATCGTACAACAGAAAAAGCGCGTTTGCCGTGCGCCCAAAAATCAAGTCTAGCAACGCTGTCAAGTTCCTAAAAAGACGCGCATTCTACTGGCACACTACGCATCGGCAGCGCTTTTGAGGACTGCCCGAGGCGCAACGCATCCCCGTTATCGTAAATGGCGGGATAAGCAGGTTTTAACGCAAGAGCCCGGAACATAGCGGGCCCCAGGCTACGTCTGTTCTATTAGCTTCGATGCGCGAGCGTCCATCCAAAGGCGCGCTTCACCCTAAAATTGAGGTACGATCTTTGTCATCAGGAGTGCATTTGCCCCAAGAAAGGGAGCATCCCGGTGAGCCGAGGCTAAGCGGGAATGTGATCATCAGCGAACTGCTCCGCAACATGGAGCTGGGCCGATTCGAAATGGCATACACGGTTCTGCTGCCCTGCGTTTTTACGATTTACCTCAATCCAGATGACCATGCGACGCTGCGCGGTGTGTTTCATTTGGTGACCGAGGATGCGCGTAAGGCGCTTCGGGCGCGCGCGGCCGAGTGGAACGGCGCCGGCCAGACGACCCACGCCGGAAATTCGGCTCGGAAACGGCCTCCTGTGAAGGAGCACAAGATTGCCTGCCGCGATTGGGAGCTCGAATTCCTCCCCGATGCCGAGGTGCCTTCGGGCGACGTGGAGATTCACTCCGAGCTGAGTGAGGCATCGCCGCCTGGTTTTCGGGGAACGCGTACCACACTAATCGGACGCGAGGGCGGAGGAACGCAGAGGCTCCCAAACAGCACTGCGAACCGTGCTCCTACGGGGCCAATCTACGCCGCCATCCAGTTCGAGGATCAGCGCGGACCGCAAACCTATTTCGTTACTCAAGACCAGGTGCTGATCGGGCGCGGAGACAGTGCAGGAGCGTCGGTGGATCTGGCGTTGCAAGCGAGCGACGAAGTGTCACGGCACCATTTGATGATCCGCCGCGATCCGGCAACGGGAGCTTTCTCCGCGCTTGATGCCAGCACGAATGGCACTTGGATTAACGGCAAACGCTTGCAGAAGGGCACTCCCGATCCGTTGCCTGACCGGGCCCGCATTGGCTTGGGCGAAGTGCTGACTCTGCTCTTCGAGGTGCGCGCGTGAACCTGCTTTACTTCGCGCACATCCCATTTGTAATTTTGTTTTTGGTCTTTATCGCGGGTTTCGTCGCGGCTAACTGGCGCCGGTAAGCGGGACGGAGCCGACAGGATAAACACATGAGGGCTTGGAGATCATGAGTCCGCAAAAGTTCGGCAGGTTTGAGGTGGTGCGTCTCTTGAGCCGAAGTATGACGGATGTATATCTGGCTCACGATCCGCGCTTCGGGCGGCAGGTCATTCTGAAGGTTATCACTGATGCTGGTGACGAAACGGCGCGCCTTCTGATCGAGGCCGAGTGCCGGGGCGCGGCGATTCAGCAGGAGTTACAACTCCGCGATCGTCGCATCCTGCAGGTTTTCGAATGGGGTCTTGAGAACGGCAGCTTCTTCGTGGCGCTCGAATATTTCCCGGGGAGGAGTCTCGCCGATCTACTGCGCGTGGAGGGCCCGCTTGCGCCGGAGCGGGCCGCGCGTTTCGCCGCTGAGATTTGCAATCAACTCCGCTCGCTGCATGGTACTCCCGACGGGCGCTCGATCGGCCAGAAGTCGACCATTCACGGAGACATCAAGCCTTCCAACGTTCAAATCGGAGCGGGCGACGAGCTGCGGCTCCTGGATTTCGGGATAGCTAAGCTGATTCGCCCCGGGCACGATCTGACGCATCATCAATTAGGCAGCCCCAGTTATTGTTCTCCGGAACGTCTGCGGCAGGCACAAGTGGATATTCAAGCCGATCTGTGGGCGTTGGGAGTCACTTTATTTGAAACGCTCACTGGCGCGCCTCCGTTTCAGGCCGCCAGCACGCACGATTTGGAAAGGTTGATCGCGCAGCGGCCAGTTGCCCCGCTCGCGTTTCCGACTGGCTGTCCGGAGGCGCTACGTTCGATTGTTGCGAAGGCGCTGGCGTGTGATGTGAATGAGCGCTATGGGTCGGCTGCACTGTTTGAAGCCGATCTCCTCAGATTTCTCAAAGCGGCTTTGACTCCGGTTCCGGCGAGCTCAGCGGCTACTCGTCTCGCTCCCGCGTCCAGGCCGGATGTTCGTCCTGCTGCGCCGGCGGTTCAGCCTTCAACGCCGGTTTCCGCCCGGTCGACGTCCAAGCCGGTCGAGAACATGCCCGCGCAGCAATCGCGCCGGGCGCGCAGCGGTTCGCTTACTTTGGCATTGCTGACCGGCGTGCTGGCCGGTCTGGTTCTGTTTTTCCCGGTGCTCACTTTCGCGCGCTTGCGAAACGTTAGCAAGACCTTGAGTACACCGAAGAACTACGCTCGTGTGCCGGCTGCCGAACTCGCCTCCGACTGGCAGTCATATCAAACGGTCACGCATTCGGGTCCCTGGTGGCGTGGCGTCGTCCGCGCCAATGACGCCACGGCGGCGTTTCGGCGGAATCTTCTCGCCTCCGCGCAGCACCTGCTGTCCGACGCCGAATCAGCTTCGGGAAATGGCCTCAGCACGCGTGAGTGGGAACGCTTGCGCTTGTGCCTTCTCTACGCGCTCGAGATCAAGCCCGACGACCGGCGCGCACGCGGCGAGTTGCACCTGGTCGACGGAAACTTGCGCCTTTTGAGCGCGGCTGAAAACCGCGGCCTTGCTGCCGTCAGCGAGTTTCGCCGAGCGGCCGCGCTGCTGCCCGGCTCTGCCCTTCCTCATCTCGCCCTGGCGCGCGCCTATGCTTACGATGTACATAACCCCAGTGCTGTTCACTACGAATTGCGCCAAGCCGAGCGTCTGGGTTGCAAACTGAGCCCGCATGAACGTCAGGAGCAAGCCGACGCCTACTTGTTTCGGGCTGAGTGGGCGCTCAATCAGGCTGGCCGGCTTCCGGCAACCGAGCGGCCCGAGTTGCGCAAACATCTCTATGCGGCCCGCGCCGATCTCGAACGTGCCCGCAGTCTCTACGAACTGCTCGCAACGGCCCCGGGCGTCAACGAAAGGCTCGAGCAGGTGTTCGACGATCAGGACCAGGAGATTAAATTGGAGACCGCGAGCCTCGCGCCGGTACAGCCAAAACACAGGGGGGTTCTGCTCAAAGTCAAATTCGGCAAGCGAACCGGTATTTTTCAATGGCAGTAACCCGGCGTGGCGAGAGCGATCTGGCGCTCCGCGTCGAGTTGATTGCTCCGCTGCACGCAAACGAGCGCCGTCGCGAATTCTGGTGGCTGCTCGGAGCGTCGTTTTTGGTAATCTGCGGCCTCACACTAGTATTCCTCGCAAAAACTCAGGATTTTTCGGCTGACGAGCAGAGGCTCAGCTCCGGCGAGTGGCTGAATCTCAACACGTCGCATTCGGTAGAACAATGGACGATGTTCCTGACGACACTCTCCGGTACGCAATCGGCCGGAGACAACGCGGCGAGCCTCAATGCATTCCTTGCAAGCCATCGACCGCTCGCGAATGTCGGCGCCTTGGGCCGACTTCGTGTTCCAGGGACAAACAACGCAAGTGCGCTATTGCTGCCTCTCGCGAAAGCCAAACCATTGCTGGTTGTGCGTACGCCGGCCGAGTATCAGAGCGCCTTCCTGCTTTGGATGGCTTTGTATATGGCGTCGTTTTGGGCCGTGCACGTTGTCTGGCGGCTGCTCAAATTTCGCGGCGATCCGGCGCTCTTGCCTGCCGTTCATCTATTGACCGGCATCGGCCTCATCCTGATGGTCAGCATGCGAGATCCCTTGCGCGACACACTGGAGTTCCGCAAGTTTGCTCTCGGCGCAATCGCCGGCTGCGGCATCCTGTTACTGCCGATCCTCAAGGTTTTCCAATATCGCGTCTTCGCTCGCTGGACCTACACGCCGCTGTTTCTGGCACTGGCGCTGTTCGGAGCGCTGCTGCGCTTTGGCTCTGGACCTACGGGTAGCGACGCGCGCGTCAACCTGGGGCCGTTTCAACCGGTGGAACTCATCAAGATCTTGCTAC
>JAVHMZ010530860.1:0-14358 GCA_034782995.1 Amazona versicolor
CCAGGCAATCTCGAGCGAAACCAAGAATGCTGACCGTACGCACTTAAACGGTTATGGCTGGAATGCCGAACTTCACGGCCAGAACCGCCAATGGCAATACGATTTTCACTATATCGACCGGTCTGAAGATTTTCGCGCGGACCTCGGATACATCCCAAGGGTGGACATTCGGCAAACACAGCAGTTTCTGAACCGCCGCTTCCACCCGAAAAGTAAATGGATCCTTTCTTGGGGTCCGCAGCTTTACACGAACCTGAATTTCGACCACCACAACGTGCAGCAGGATTGGACGGTGCGCGAAGGCATCAATGTGGAGATGCCCCGAAACACATTCGTGGGATTCAGCCAGAGCCAAATTTTCGAGCGGTTCAACAACATCAACTTTCGGCGCAATGATTCCAGTGCCGGTTTTCACACGGAATATTTCAAGCGCGCCACCTTCGATTTTGGCTTTTCCCGAGGAACCAGGATTAACTATGACGTGGTTAGCACGCTACCCGCTTTCCTGGGGAACGGCAACGAGATGCAAGCCAATATTACGCTGCGACCAACCAGGCGACTCAAGCTTGACGAAATCTATTACCTGACCCGTCTACACACCGCGGGTGTGAACAGACAGTCTGTTTTCACGAATCATCTCGCCCGGTCCCGCGCGACTTATCAGTTTACTCGGGAACTTTCGCTCCGCTTGATTCTGGATTACAACGGAGTTTTACAAAATCCCGCTTTGATCAGCTTGGACCGCCATAAACGGATCACCGGAGACGTCTTACTCACCTATTTGCTTCACCCCGGAACCGCGTTTTACATCGGCTATACGGACCGGCTGGAGAACCTCGCTTTGTTCCCGGGCCAGGTTAACAGAATTCAGTTTCCTTCCACGACAACGGGTCGTCAGTTCTTTGCCAAAATCAGTTACCAATTTCGTTTTTGACTGCTCAGAAATCGTCTCACTAAAAGTGATAGCCTATTAGCACCACCCAGCATCATTCTCCGCAGAAGAAGGAAACTGTGAATGTCAGAGAAAGACGAAGCTTCAAACCGAACTAGATTTAGCCGCCGAAACTTCTTGAAAACCGGCAGCGTTGTTGGGTTGGCCGAAACCGTCGGCGCAACAACGGACGCTGACGCACAGAGTACCCCGGCAACACTTGGGCCCGGTGATGTACCAGTGCGGCTGAACGTAAACGGCCGACAGCTTGATTTGATGATCGAACCTCGGGTCACGCTTCTGGACGCGCTTCGCACGCGTGCAAACCTCACGGGAAACAAGCGTGGTTGCGACCGTGGGGCTTGCGGTGCCTGCACCATGATTGTCGATGGACGAGCAATTTATTCCTGTTCGACCCTCGCAATCGAAGTGCAGGGTAAGCAGATTCGAAGCGTTGATGGCCTCGCCAAAGGCGATCAACTGCACCCCGTTCAGCAAGCCTTCTGCGATAAAGACGCGCTCATGTGTGGGTTTTGCACACCAGGCTTTATTATGGCGAGCGTCGCACTTCTCGAGAAGAATCCGAATCCAACTCCCGAACAGATTAAGAAAGGGCTAGACGGGAATATCTGCCGGTGTGGGACGTTCTCAAGAATCTTCGAGGCCGTTTCCAGTGTGAAAGGAGCGCAGCGTGCCTAGTCTCACCGAATCAGACTTCAAGTGGCCGGAGCACCCGAGTGTTCTGAGCACGCGGGTAAAACGCTTGGATGGTCCTGAAAAGGTATCAGGCCGAGCAAAGTACACGTTTGATATCTCACGGCCTCGCATGCTCTATGCGCGCGTCGTACGATCGCCATACCCGCATGCGCGCGTTGCCTCGGTTGACTTGACGGACGCAAACCGCATGCCAGGTGTTAAAGCCGCTATCGTGTGGCGTGATCCCGCATCGCAAAACAATCAAGTAATGTTCCAGGGCGACGAAGTAGCTGCAGTTGCGGCGGACACAGAAGAACACGCGATGGACGCAGCACGGGCCATCAAGGTAGTCTACGACGCTCTGCCACATGTGACTATCGTCGAGCGTGCACTCTCGGGCGCCGCGCCGGAAGTCTTTCCTGGCGGGAACGTTAAGCCATCGCGTCCGCAGCAATCGGGTGATCTCCAGGCGGGTTTCCAAACAGCCGCTCACGTCGTCGAAGAAACGTATTCTACGCAAGTAATCACGCACACGTGCATGGAATCACATGGAACAGTTTGCGAGTGGGAAGGGGACAAGCTGACCGCGTGGATCTCTACACAGGGCATCAACGGAGCGCGCGAGAACTTTGCCAGCGCGTTGGGGATTCCTCAGGCGAATGTGCGCGTTATTTGCCAGTACATGGGCGGTGGATTCGGGAGCAAAGCTTTGAGCGTCGGTGCCGAAGGGCTGATTTGCGCCAAGCTTGCCAAGATCACGAATCTGCCCGTTAAGCTGATGTTGGATCGGAAGGAAGAGCACCTTGCAACGGGGAATCGACCCTCCGCAGCCGCGCGCATTAGGGCAGGAGTCTCGGCAGACGGCGTAATTACCGCTTTCGATGCTGATTCATGGGGTACGGGCGGTGCGGGCGCTACTGCAGGTTTTCCTCTTCCCTATATTTATCGAATCGCGAATCGTAAACGCGAACACAAGGATGTGTTCATCAACGCCGCTCAGCAGCGTCCGATGCGAGCTCCCGGCCATCCGCAGGGTTCGTTCAACACCGAGATCATCATGGATGAACTCGCGGACAAAGTAAATATGGATCCGGTTCAGTTTCGGATCAAAAACTTGCCGCCGGAAGCGCCAAACGCGATGTGGCGCTCTTACCTGTTGGAGGGCGCGGCTCAATTTGGTTGGGACAAGCGGCATTCGACCGGTGATCCGACGCCCGGCCCGATGAAGACCGGCATGGGTGTCTCCATCAATACATGGGGCGGCGGCGGACGCGGACCGGCTCCAGCCCGTTGCGAGATTGCTTCGGACGGCGGGGTTGTGATGCGGCTCGGTACGCAGGATCTCGGCACGGGTACACGTACGCTGGTCGCGGTAATCACCGCCGATGCGTTCGGTTTGCCGCCGTCGCATGTTAGGCCCGAGATTGGAGACACGATCTTCGGCGTAAGTCCACTGTCGGGAGGAAGCACGACAGCAGCGAGCATCAGTCCCGGCGTCCGTGTCGCTGCTTTGAAGGCTCTCGATGCGTTGAAAGATAAAGTCGCACCTGCATTAGGAGCGGACCCAGCATCGCTAGTTGCAACGGAAGGACGGATTCAAGTCAAAGATAATCCGTCCAAAGGGATGGCTTGGACCGACGCCTGCAAACACATCGGGCCTCAACCAATCGTAGCGGATGGTGAGTGGAAGCCCGGCATGTCGTCATCCACGACTAGCGGGGCGCAATTTGCCGAAGTGTCGGTCGATATCGAGACGGGAATCGTTAGAGTGAACCGGATTTTGGTCATTCAAGATTGTGGGTTAGTCGTGAGCCGGCTGACTGCCGAGAGCCAGTGCTACGGCGGAGTAATTGGATCTCTGAACTTCGCGCTATTTGAAGATCGCATTCTTGATCGCGTAACCGGTCAGATGGTTAATCCGAACATGGAGTGGTATTTGTTGGCAGGCATGTCAGACATTCCGCGTATTGAGATTCGGCTGAAGGATCAGCCGGAGCGCGGAGTAATCGGGCTTGGAGAGCCTCCGACAGTGGCGACCGCAGCCGCTATTGCTCTCGCCGTAAGAAATGCGATTGGGGTGACTATGCGAAATCTACCGCTGACACCTGCGCGCGTTTTGAAAGAAATGAAGCTACAGAAGGGCTGAAATCGGGAGGTCATGTGAAAGCTTTCGTCTATGTGAATCCAACGAACGAGAAGGACGCAGTTGCCGCACTCTCGCCCCAGATTGAGCACGCGATGCCGCTCGGCGGCGGTCAAGATCTCCTGGCCCGAATGAAGGATTACGTCACCCAACCGGACAGGATCGTCAATGTTAAAGCTGCGCTTGATGCAACGGTGACGCCGATGCAGGGTGGGCTGAAAATTGGTGCGGCGATGAAGATGGTTGACGTTGCGGAGCACGCGGAGATCGCTCGCATGTATCCGGCATTTAGCGCTGCGGCGATTGAGGTCGGCACTCCTCAGATCAGAAATCAGGGTACTGTCGGCGGTAATTTGAACCAGCGGCCGCGTTGCTGGTACTTCCGCAACGAAGAATTTGTCTGCTTTAAGAAAGGCGGCAACACATGCTTTTCTCCAGCCGGAGAGAACCAGTTCCATGCTGTACTTGGCGGTGGTCCGAGCTTCATTGTGCATCCCTCGAGCTTGGCGGTGCCAAGCGTCGCATACGGAGCTACGTTTCGCTTATTCGGGCCGAAAGGAGAGCGCATGGTGCCCGCCTCGGAATACTTCACTCTTCCACGGCAGAATTTGCGAATGGAGAATGTACTCGCTCCAGACGAATTGCTGACCCACGTTATCCTTCCGCCTCCAACGGGCGCAAGGAGCGGGCACTACGAAGTCCGTTACAAAACGTCGCATGATTGGCCGATTGCTTTCGCCACGGCAGTTCTTACTCTCCAGGAAGGAAAGGTAAAATCCTCGCGCATCGTGATAGGTGCCGTTGCGCCGATCCCCTGGCGGTCGCGAGAGGCAGAAGAATCGTTAGCGGGGAAGCCGATCACGGAAGAGACTGCTGCCGCGGCCGCAGTTGCAGCTCTTCGGGATGCACGCCCAATGAGTCAGAACGCCTACAAAGTCGACGTGGCAAAAGTTGCGGTTAAACGCGCGATACTGCGCGCGGCCGGTATTCAAACAGTCTGAGATCTGAATAGGAGCCAATATGCTTTCAATGACTTCCCCCAAAATAATAGTCGGCATACACTGCGAAAAGCTTCGGACGAAAGGGATGTACCTGAACGCTGTCGTTGACCCGGATGAGGCGACATTTTATGACGCCTACGACTGCTCGGCTTTCTGGTGTGTATCAACCCAGACGGGTTTCGGACCAGACGGTCAGCCTGTTCGACCCGACGTTTGCTGTGGAGAACGAAGCTGCTGCAAATCTTCGATTAGTCTTGTAACCTAGCGCTTCGCAAATTCTTATCGGATCCATAGCAACTCCCTTGCTATTCAAATTCCAGCCGCTGCTGCTGCCGAAGCATGGGTGGACGCTCGATGAACTCCCTTTGCTGATTGCGCAGCATCGCAGCGGCAAATTCCCACGTAGGCGCTGGACTGTCCCGCCAAGGTGCCGGTACTGTGACCACGCAGTATCTTCCAGTCGCAGGGTCGAAGTGAAAGAAGCTGCTTGGGCGTGGAAACAGAACGCGCCATTCATCGAACGTTGCAGTACCGGCCTCAATGAGTCCACACTCCACCGGAACTTCGGAAGGCTGAATTAATTTCGCCGGCGCGAGAAAGAAAAATTCATTCGAATATCTCAGGCCAATACGCCGCTTCATCGGCTGTTTTAATTCGCAGCAAAAGTCTGCCCGCGACGTTTTGACCTCATAACAAATGCGCTTCATTGCCAGGTGCGGCAAGCAGTTCAACGCAAAAGCATCTAGTCGTTGCGCGCTCCTGTTCCGGTTGCCCGTGCCAACCCGCAACTCGCGAAAGAAAAGCCACTCGGACCTGCTGTTGTGCAGGCAGCTCTCAAGAATGCTTAAGAGTTGTTGAGCAGTTGGCGTCTTTGGCCCGGATTCCGGATTGGAAACGGGCTGCATAACAGCGAAAGCCACGCCGCCTATTCTCGCAAACCGAGAAGCGGTCTCAACTCCCGAGCACAATTTTTGAAACGCCACGGTGCCAATCGAGCACTATTTATCATGGCCGAACAGGCCGAATGAAAGGAGACTTATGCCCGCCACGTTAGCCACACGCGTTACAGATCTGGTTGCTTTCCAAAAAAAGATGCCTCATCCGCTTACACCCAGCAACCTTCCCGGTGCCTTCATCAGCCCGCCCCAAGAACACGGCTTTGACGTCAATACCGCTAGTTCCGCTGCCCTAGTGAAAAATGGCATCTATCTGCGCCGTCCTCAACCCGACGATCAACCGGCACTCCGCGCCGCTTGGGATAATTTCGCAAAGGTCAAGTGGCTGCCCGAAAAACGAATTGTCCCCACGCTGGTTTCTCACGTTGGCGTCACTCATGTCCGCCGTGTCATCCGTGCTGCTAACGCCGCGATCTCTTCAAATAACTGGGCTGGCGCCAGCATCAAAGGCAATTGGAAGACAGTTATCGGCACATGGACCGTTCCTACTGTTACCAAACCTCGTGAGCCCCAAGGTACGGAAGGCGGCTGGAACTCTTCCTCCTGGATTGGTATTGACGGTGCTTACGGGAGCAATGACGTTCTGCAGGCCGGCGTGCAGCAAAAGGTGGATGCCCGTGGAAACGCCAGCTACATCGCCTGGTTTGAGTGGTTCGCTCCGTTCAAAGCGGTCCTGGGCGATACTAGCCCACTTACCCCTGCTCTCGCCTCCCTCAACGGCAATCTCTACATTGCCTGGAAGGGCGACGGGAATGACAACCTCAACGTCATGGTCTCCACCGATGGCGGTCAGAACTTCAAGAACAAGGTCACGGTAGGTGACAGCAGCCCTAAAGCGCCGGCGCTTGTCGCCCACAATGGCAGCCTGCTCATCGCGTGGAAAGGCGATGGCAATGATAACCTGAACGTCGCGCACGTTAACCTCGACTCCAAGGGCAATCCCACCGGGCTATCCGCGAAAACAACACTTAGCGACACCAGCCCCTTTTCGCCTTGCCTCGCCTCCATCGGAAACAATCTTTATCTAGCTTGGCGCGGCGACGGAAATGATCAATTAAATATCATGCTTTCTACCGACAACGGCCGAACCTTTGGCCGCAAGTTGGTTGTGGGCGAGACCAGCACCGAAGCGCCCTGCCTCGGCACCTTGAAAGGCCAACTCATGATTGCCTGGAAGGGCGACGGCAATGACAATCTAAATGTCGCCCGTGTCAACACCAATCCTGCTCCTACCGGTCTTTCGAACAAGGTCACCCTTGGTGATATCAGTCCCACGAGCCCTGCAATCGCTGAGCTTAACGGTACGCTTTTTCTTGCTTGGAAGGGCGACGGTAACGATCAGCTCAACATTATGTCATCTACCGACGGTGTGCACTTCGGCAACAAAATCGTCTCTTTTGAAACCAGCCCGCAGGCCCCCTCCCTCGCCGCCCACAATGGCCTGATGTTTATGGGCTGGAAGGGTGATGGAAACGACAATCTGAACGTGGCAGACCTCGCGGAGATCATCACGCCCGGTCCAGGTTATATTTTCGAAACGACCATCCCCAACTTTTCCGTCAAAGCTGGCGATGTAGTCAATTGCTCTGTCCAATACATAAACAACATGGCCGGTAAGATCGATTTTGGAAACCAGACCAATGGTCAATCGTTTTCTATCACTCTCGCGCCACCGCCAGGAGCCAGCTTCAGTGGTAACAGCGCCGAGTGGATTATGGAAGCGCCAGATTTCGGCGAACCCACGGCTGCCCTCCCCTCTTTCACCCCCGTCAAGTTCACCTCAGCCCTGGCGTGCGCCGGCGACGGAAAGACTGTCGGCAACCCCAACTCGGGCTCCGACACCTGGACTATCAGCAACTTCAGCGTCAATCCAGCCCAGGTGCTCACCTCGGAAACGTTGGGTGACGCAACCGTAACGGTCAATTTCGTCGGCTAGGCTCCGAATCCACGGGCTCGCTTTCGGTGTTTCGGCGCGCTCACCTCGCCACGATGTTCATGAGTGACGAAACTAGGCTGGACGCACTAAGGTCCGACGCTTGCCCGAACTAAAATTGAAGCGCTGATCTCCTCACCTTCCGGCGAAGAAACAGTCGGCGCTGAAAGATGTCAATTCTGAGGCACTTATGTCCGAGAAAATCAAGGCAGCTTCCGCATCCCGGGAATCGATTATGGCGGCCATGACTAAGTTTTCCATGAATTTGGATAAGGCGCGAACACGGCGAATCGGTTCGATTCTGCTGCGGCTTGCCGGCCAGAATGGGGGCGACTTTTACATAGTTTCTACCGAGAGAGGCTGTTCCGTTAAACGCGAGAGAGGCATCGACGCGCCCCAATTCGAAGTAATCGGTGACGCGACGCGTATTTGCCGTATTCTAAATAGGACCAAAGAAGGGCGGCTGCAATTCTACGCTGGCGGAATTCGCGTTCTAGGCGATCTGCAGTATCTAAGTGACCTTGCGCACGAAATGGGTTTCATCAAGGAACCGTTCTAATGACTACCACCGGGATGGTTCAGAAGCTCGCGATCCTGAAGACTGGTTTCGCTTGTGTGTTCATCGGGCCGGAGCCCACCAACACAGAGGCGTTCTCGATTTCGAAAGCGGACGGCGAGACAGAAACTGATCTCACCTGGAAGAGCAGCATGGTTAATGCGCTGATTTCTGCCATGACTTCTCGCCAAGAGGTACAGGTGACGCACGGCGATACCGACCCGGAGATCTCGGCTGTTATGTTCGGTGGCCCGATCTGATCTCTGCCGCCACGACGTTCATCATCCACTGTCATCTCCGCCCGCCTAGCTGCCCGGTTTGTCCCGCTGATCAGCGGTAAGCTAGCTACGCGGAGCGTATCCGAACGTCATTGTGATCGAAACGCTCCGGCCAGGCAGGAGTGTGAGAACGTCTCCGGGAGACGGAGCGTTGCTCTTTGAAGAAAAAGCGGATATGCCGACAATGTTGTGCTGGTCGAAAAGATTGTTGACGCCGAACTTCACCTTGGTGCCGCGCAGGTGGGTATCGCCTTTGAACGTGCAGTTGAAAAACGCGTTCGTCACGTTGAACGGGTCGATGGTAAAAGCCTGATTTTGAGTCCCGTTATCGCTATACAAAGTGCCGACGCGTTTATTAAAGATTCCCAGATCCCAGTTCTTCCGTTGATAAGTAAGTCCCACGGTTTCGGTATTTTTGGGAGCGTTTTGCACCCATAACCCGCCGTTCGCAAAGTTCTTGCCTTCCTGGTATTTTGCGGAGCCAGCGGTGCCGTTCAGATAAACGCTGAAACCATGGCCGAGTAAAACATTGCTTTCCGCTTCGACCCCTCGGGTGTTAGACGGGCCGGTTTGATAGAAGTAGGATTCTCCAGCGGTATCCAGGTAAGAGGAATACGGATTCTGGAAGTGGCTGTAATAAGCGTCGAAGTCCAGTGTCCAACGATCGAACTTCATTACAGAACCGGTTTGGTACGTCTTGACCTGGGTCGGTTGAGGAAGGACCGCCACCTGAGCGCCCTTGGAATCGAATACTGAACTCGGGGGAATGTTGCTGCCCGTCGCGAACTGCGCATAGACGGTCCAGTACGGTTTCAATCGGTAACGCGCATCAAGGGATGGAAGCCACGCATGATAATCGGCGGAGTGAAACACGCTTGGCAGCCCGCCAAGGTTGCCTACCGTTTTGCCGTTATCGGCGTACTGCGTAAGGCTCATATTGTAACGAGCGGTCTTGATACCGGCTGTAACGCTCAGGTTTCTCGTTACGCGGTATTCGTATTCAATGTACGGCTGGGCTGAGTTGGTGATGAAATGCTCATGGAAGTTGGACAATGGCGCATTGAGGTAGTTTCTCGGATCTGAGGGGATCTGGTAGCGATCCGTGTATGCCCACTCGTACCAGAGCCCTGTCCGGAGCACACCATAGCGGGACTCGTAGGTAAGTGATGTGATATCACCGGCCTTACGATATCCGTTTAGCTTATCCACGGCAGTGGTTAACACAGCCGACGTGAGATAGTTGAATGGGCTGAAAAAGCCATTCGCACCAATGCTGGGATTGTTGTAATTCTGTTTGTTCCAATAACGGTAGGTATAAACCTTGTTGTCTAGTTTCCATCCGTGACCAAGGTCGGAAGAAAAGCCCAGGTACGAAAAATCAGTCTGAACGTGATAAAAATTGTAGCGAAAATAGTTCGGCTGGGAAGGATCGTCGCTGAGCAGGTAATTGTTGCCGTATTGCGCGATCTGAGCTCGCGACGGACCCTTGAGATTTGGAGTATTCGTAAAAAGATCGACTATACCGGTGAATAACGTTACTGTGGTCCGTTCCGTCAGCCGGTACTGATACTTTAGAAAGCCCGCGTCGCGTTTCTGATTGTTGTGGGTCTGATATCCATCCGAGAGAAGGTGGTGGACATTGAGCGTCAGGCTGCTTTTCTTGCCGGGACCAAACTGGCCGGAATCCGCGTCAAGCGCGAGTAAACGGGTATTAAAGCTGCCGTAGGAGAGCGTGGCACGGATGTCGGGCGAATACGCGACACTCCTGGAGAGCAGATTGATGGTGCCGCCGAAATTCGTCGGTCCGATGGAAGCAGCAGAACCGGGGCTGCGATCAAAATCAACGCCCGCGATAAATTGGCTCGGGAAGAAAGCCCAAGAATGATGAGTTGGATCGTTCGTGTCATTGAAAGGGATTCCATCGGCCTGCATGGTGTACTGGCCGTCCTTAAAGCCACGGAAAAATGTCTTGCTGTCACCAAGGCCGACACCGTTCGGATTGACGCTGAATGTACCGGGAGCATTATTCAGCAGTTCGGTGAAGTCCGCAATGGGTGAGGCAAAGTTCTGGACGTACTCGGGACTGATTTCGGAGCGAGCCGATCTGGCGTCTAGCGTGTTCTGGAAAGGAGCCGTTTCCGCCGCAACCGAAACCGCCCCGTCGACTGTGATGCTTGTTGCCAACTCACCGATGTCTAAAGAAAGGTTAATTTGGACAGTCTCCCCAGCGACGATTTTCACGTCATTCTTCCTGCTTGGGGAGAAGCTTGGCGCGGACGCTTCTAAGGAATAGGTGCCATCGGGCAGATCGCTAACGGTAAACCGACCGTCCGCATCAGTCGTCACAGCTTCTGAACGATTGAGTGACTTTCCTTTGGCAGAAACAGCCGCTCTTTGTATTGGCCGACCGGCTACGTCGGTAACAACGCCTGTCAATTTTCCGGAGTGTGCGGGGACTGTTTGAGCGTTGATTCCGTGAGAAAGACTGAGCAGAAATCCTACTGCAGAGGCAGTTTTATAGCGCAGAGTGAAACGCGTGATGAGCAAACTCCATCGAGAATAGCGGCCTAGTGTTACAAGCGAATGAATAGTCCGTTAACCCTTAAATGGAACCAGCGCTTTGGCTAAACAAACGCATTTTCTCTGAGCTCATTGAATTCGGATCATTGTTGGCTTATTGAAGAGACAACCGCCATCCCCGATGACCAAAAGACTCATCGCTCCGCAGTACGGACCACCGTGGCCCGTGACAAGGCCAATTGGGCGAACATCTTCTGGAAGCTTAAACCTACGTGACGTTTCTATTGATTGCCGCGGTTGGATTAACACGTTTAGCGGCACGCCGGACGTGTCCGAATCCGGGGAATATCGGATGTCTCGATGATCAACCAGGTAAATCCAGGCGCCATTCGCGCGTTGAGCTTTTCTGCGCGCCTCGCTTGATATCCGAAGATTTATTCGGTAGATTTCCGTCTGATTTGTTCTTGCGTGCGTTACTCCCGTGACCGTCAGACACCACTCGTCAAAACACCACGGTCTTCCCGTCGCGAACACGCGTTGCGGTTTCGCGAACGCCACAACACCATCGCAAATAACGTATAAGCCGAAGAAAATACCGTAAGCCCGAAGAACCGCCAACGCGGTGTGGAAACGCCTTCGGACCAGAGCCGCGGCAACAACGGCGAGCGTTATAACGGATGCCAGAAACGCCAGGATGAAAATCAGATCGAAGGCGCTCATGTCAGTTCAGTCCGTTATCCTCGAAAAGGTCCAGCGGCAGAACCTTCCTGCATAGGCACCTGCCAAGGGAAAGCTCAGAATCAGGAGCGCATTTCGGGCGGCTATCATCGCGCTTACCTGTGTTAGCTGTGCGAGCTCTACCCAGAATCCGATTGCCAAGCCCCAAGCCCAGGCGCGTTGCGGTCCGGCAAATCCTAAAACACCGGCACTAAGAAACATGAAAAGCGTCGTGATTCCGGTGTCGTCCCAAGTCGGCCGCGAGTCCACGTACGCGGCAAGAATTCCCAATGAAGTGGCGATTGCTAGCAGCGCTCGATGGCGCACGCGGTATTTCTCCCGCGACACTTGAGCAGCGATCACCGCCGGCGGCCCGAACCGGTCAAGGGCTTGTTGTGCAGCAGCATCCTGAGACAGCCCTTGACGGTGTCCGTTTTCTATCGAATCAAGTAAATGTCCCCGGATCTCCTCAATTGTTCGGGAGCTATATACTCCGCGTTTCCGAAGTTCCGCCGTGAGCGTCTTCAGGTATTCTGCGAATCTGTCCCGAATCATACTCCCTCCAACACGCCAAATACCGTGCTGGCAAACAGGTTCCAATCCTTCTTGCGCCCAGCCAAAGATTTTTTTCCCTTTGCCGTCGATTGATAGACGCGTCTACGCCGGCCATTTTGTTCCGACCACCGGCTGCTAAGCAAACCGGCACGCTCCAGACGATGCAGAGCGGGGTAAATAGTGCCTTCGGGCAAATTGAATGTCCCGCCGCTACGCGCCCGCAACGTCTCGGCGATCTCGTAACCATGCGCCGGCTTCAACTGTAACGCCGCGAGCAGAAGTAAATCGAGATGGCCTTTCAGCGACTCGCCGCTCATACAAAGCAATCCTATGCCTTGTATTACTATGTGTCAAGGGCGGCACGACTGTGATTCGCTCTGATAACGACTTCATAGCTAAGGTTTAACTGATGATTTCTCTCCCACGTGACAGTTCGTCATCTTGTGACCAATACCGAAAACGCTGGAAAGGTTTCGAGCTTTAGCTTGCGGTGGCGCTCAATGCGCGCTCAACTTGGCGGTGCCCGAAAAGTCGCGTTCACATAATCCGACCGAGACGCCCATGCCTGGGGAACTAGACGGTAACGCCGTTCTCCAGGCCCAACGTCCGGATTGTCTCGTTCTCAGGATCGAGCGAGTCGAGCGAAAGCCCGCTGTCTGCGATGGATAAAGCACCAGGAGAAGGCAACTGGATGGGCGTAAGCGGAGTTAGAGCAAATTGCGCTCTTAATCTCCCATAGGCATCTTCCGCGACGAAGTTAACAAACGGCATGCTGCCAGGAGTTTGGCAGTAGGAGTGGTTCAAGCTCGTGCGCGTTTTCCGTTGCCGAAGCCTCGGGCCATAGTTCTTTTCGAAGTCAGTCTATGGTGCCGATGCCGATCTTCGGAAACAGCAGCAACTGTTGATTCGTCATCAATCTACCCGTGATGCTTGAGACTGCTATTAACACCCCAATCGGCTATCTGCTGAAATTCCCTCTGCGACGAAGCGTTTGCGACTGACCGCTTTGTGAAGTTGCAGGATTGCGACTCGAAGGAAACCTTTTACCGCATCTTCTTCGATGCCGAGTTCTCGGGCGCATGTCGATGTCGTATAGCCGAGTAACATGCGCAAGACGAAGCAAATGCGCGGGTATTGGTCAATCTGAAGAACCGGCCGGAGGTCCTCCTGAACGCTGGCGGTAGCTTTTGCGATCTGAAACGAGGCGGGATGGCCACACTTTTGTACTGCCCGCCTCGCGAGATCAATTTTCAGGTTGATCAGTTCACTTTCGCCGGGGGGCATAGAAGTGTCGACCTGTTCGATAACCGCCGCGACACTCGCTTCCGCCTCGTCAGGATCGGCAGTAAGAAGCAGCGCGGTTTCGAACAGCGCGGCGCAGTGATTCCGAAAGAATGTAGCCCAGTCTTGCCGGCTGGCTTTGACGAATGATCGCACTCTCCGCCCCCTTTTACGAATCTGCTTGCTCGGCGCTTCGCTCTACTTCATGGCGGAATCGGCAGCATCCATTACGAAACGGGCGACCTCCTTCGGCTTCGCGAGCATCGCCACATGGCTCGTCGGAAGGATGAGCGTCTTCGCTCCCATTCTATTGGCAGTGGCCCGTTCCTGTTCCGGCGATATCGTGCGATCGTTGGCCGCGACGACGAACCAACTGGGCTTTGAATGCCAGGCTGCCGATGAGATGATGGTCGTCAGGATTTCTCCTTGCGTGGCGCCCTGCGTTGCCGACATGGTCCGCTTCTCTTCCGGCGAGAGGTCCTGGGCAAAGTCTTCACTCACGCCTTTAGCGGTAAGCAGAAGGAATCCGTCGGCAATGGGCGTGATGTGGCTGAACACGGGCATCGCCCCATATGGCTTCGACAACCCGGCAAGGGTCTCGCCCTCGTCGGGAGCGAAAGCGGCGACGTAGACCAGACCGGCCACTTTCGGATTCGTGCCCGCCTCAGTGATGATCGCGCCGCCGTAGGAGTGGCCGACTAACAGCACGGGACCATCCTGCGCGTCCACTATGCGGTTCGTGGCGGCTACATCATCGGCGAGCGATGTCAGCGCGTTCTGCACGCAGACCA
>JAVHMZ010531068.1:0-14334 GCA_034782995.1 Amazona versicolor
GAGGCAGCGGCGCGCGCCCGCTTGGCCGACGTCACCCGCGTCCTCGGCGAGCAGAACCCGCGCGCGCTCCAGGCGCGCGCCGAGGCTGAGGCTGCTACCGCCAGCGTGCGCGCCGAGACCGGCAGGCTGTCCGGCTCCCTGCGCCAGGAAGCCGACGCGGCCCGCGTCCGCGTGGCGTCTTTGACGGCGAGCCTCGACGCCTTGCGCAAGAGCGTGAACCTCGACAACGCGAGCGAGGTCGAGCTGCGCGCCCTGCAGCACGAGGCGGACGCCGACCGCGCCCTCTACGATCGCCTCCTCACCCGCTCGCGCGAGACCAGCGTCGAGGGTGGCCTCCAGCAGCCCGACGCGCAGGTCCTCTCGCGCGCCGAGCCACCCACTGCGCCGTCCTTCCCGAACCCGATGCTCATCCTGCCGCTGGTCTTCATCGTGAGCTGCCTGGCGACGGGGCTGCTGGTGTTCGCGGTGGAGAACCTCGATCACGGCTTCACCAGCCTCGAGCAGATCGAGGAGATCCTCGGGGTCGGCGTCCTCGGCCTCGTCCCGGAGATCAAGAGCGGCTTCGGCGGGCGTCGCACCCCCGGGAGCTACGTGCTCGACCGTCCCCAGTCCGCCTACGGCGAAGCGATCCGCAGCCTGCACACGAGCTTGATGCTCTCGGACGTGGAGCGCCCGCCCAAGGTGATCCTGGTGGCGTCCGCCCTGCCGGGCGAAGGCAAGTCATCGACGGTGCTGTCGCTCGCGCGGTTGATGGCGAGCTGCGGCAAGCGCGTCGCGGTCATCGATTGCGACCTCCGCCGCCCGGACCTGCACCGGGCGTTCGGGACCGCCGAGACCCCCGGGCTGACCGACTGCCTGCTCGGCCAGGCGAGCGTGTTCGACGTGCTGCGCCTCGACACGCAGTCGCCAGCCTATCTGGTCCCGGCCGGCTCCCACGTGCACACCTCGCCTGACCTGCTCGGGTCCGACGCGATGCGCTCGCTCGTCGCCACGCTCGCTGAGCGCTTCGATCTCGTGCTGCTCGACTCCGCCCCGGTCCTCGCGGTGTCCGATACCCGCAACCTCTGCCGCCTGGCTGACAAGACGGTGTTCGTGATCCGGTGGCAGTCGACCCGGCGCTTCGCCGCCAAGCCCGCCCTGCGGCAAGTCATGGAAGCGGGCGGCGACCTGGCCGGGGTGCTGTTGTCTATGGTTGACTTGAACGGCTACGCGCGTCACTCAACGACTGGTTTTCATCAGCGCCAGCTCAGCTACTACTTCAACGATTGACCCTCGTCACCCAACGGCCCTAGAGCACGGGGATGCGGCAAGGAGACGACGATGCGCGTCGCGCTACTCATGAATTTCGTAGCGCCCTACCGGGTACCCCTGCTCGAGTCCCTGCGTGATCGCGTCGGGGAGTTGCGCGTTCTGGTCTCGACCTCCATGGAACGGTCGCGGTCCTGGGTTCCGAATTGGGGCACCTTGGACGTGAGAGTGCAGCGGAATGTCACGTTCCGCTCGCCTTACAATGACCGGCTGGGCTTCAAGCGCAGCCTAGAGATCCACGTCCCCTACGACACGTTCTCTCAGCTGTCCCGCTTCAGGCCAGACGCGGTTATATCCGGCGAGCTCGGAGCGCGCAGCTTCCAGGCCGCGCTCTACAAGCGGGCGAACCCGCGCGTTCCCCTCCTGATCTGGGCAACGCTGTCTGAGCATAGCGAGCGCGAGTGGGGCCCTATGCGGCGGGCGCTGCGGCGATTCATCCTGAAACGGGCGGATGGCGTCCTGGTCAACGGCGAGAGCGGTGCGCGCTACATCGCCCGGTTCGGCATCACCGACGATCGTATCTTCCGGGTCAATCAGCCGGTGGACGTCGCCATGTTCAAGCGCTCGCGTTCCGAGCAGCCTGATGGCGAGCACCAGGATCGCGGTGCGCTCAAGTTGCTGTTCGTCGGGCAGCTCACCTCGCGCAAGGGCGTGGTTCCCTTCCAGAGCAGCGTGGCTGAGTGGGCGCGCGACAATCCGGCGCGACGCCTGGAGCTGTGGTGGATCGGGGACGGCGACGCGGCCACTGATCTCAAGCAGCAGTCGATGCCGACCAACGTGGTGCAGCGCTTCCTCGGCGCGCTCCCCTACGAAGAGATGCCGCCGGTCTACGCCCAAGCCGACATCTTGGCCCTGCCTACCCTCATGGACGAGTGGGGCCTCGTGGTGAACGAGGCGTTCGCATCGGGGCTGCCGGTCCTCGGTAGCATCTATAGCCAGGCTGTCGAGGAGCTCGTCCGCGAGGGTGAGACGGGCTGGCTATTCGATCCTCTCTCCAAGGACTCGACCCTGAACGCATTGGGCCGCGCCCTCAACGCCACTCCCGAGCAGCTGGCGACGATGCGTGCCGCCGCCGCGACCCGAATCGAGGACCTCACGCCGGAGACGGCGAGCGACTGCATGGCCCGCGCTCTCGCCCACCTCCTCCCCGAGCGCCGCGGAACCGTCCCAGCCTCGTCCGCCGCCATCCATCGGGTGGTGGCCGAATAATGCGCGTCGGCTTGCCCTCTTTCCCTCCGGAGCGTCCATCCACCGACGGCGCCGACCGCTACGCGACAGCCACGGTCCTACCGCCCCGCCCATCGAGACCTTGGCGCCCCAAGCGGCGACGCTGGCCGTGGTTCTTGGCCCTGGCCGGCGTGGCGGTCGCCGTGGCGCTTCTGGCTCCCCCGACTTCCTTCGGCCTGCCCGATAGCAAGGGGCGAGCCAGCGTCGACGAGGACGACGGCTGGCGTCCAGCGTTGACGGACGAGAACGGCACGGCTGATCTCGAGAGTGCTCTACCGCTCGGACAGGAGGGTGGGATACCGCTTTACGCCTGCCGCGCCGAGCTGGCTGGTGGGCTTCACGTTGGCCGGGTGCGCGAGGACTTCACCGGATGCCACGTCGGCTACGACGGCAAGGAAGTCCAGGTCGCGCCTTTCGAGGTACTGGCGCCGTCCTGGCGCGACGTGAGCCGTGTAGGGGTTTGGGCGCCCGACGCGCTCCGCGTAGGGGAGATGGCGGGCGCCGACGGCCGCCTCGTCAAGCTCTTCGCCTGCCGGACAACGTATCAGGGCCGAGTCCAATTCGGTCAGGCTACGGCCGGGCAGCAAGGGTGCAGCTTCGGCTTCGGCGGCCGGGCGACCACTGTGACCGAGGGCTACTCCGTTCTCGGCGCTGCGCCCTGGATGACCTGGACCGCAGCACTCGGGCGCAACCTGCCGGATGGCGCGGTCGCGGACACCGTGAAAGGGTCTGCGGCACCGCGCCTCTGCCGCGCGGCGGATCGGGACGGACTTCACCCAGGTAAGATCGACCAGGGTGCACTCGGGTGTAGCATCGTTTCCGACGGGCACGAGGCCGTTAAGGAGCAGTTCGAAGTCCTCGTACCGCGCTGGAGCTTGGGCTTGTCCGGCAGCGTCCCGGTGTCGGCCTATCCGGTAGGTCGGGAAGGGGGAGCCGAGCAGTTCATCTGCCGCGTCCGCGTCCGCGATACCGTGCAAATCGGCAAGGCGAGCGAGGCACTCGGTGGCTGCCACGTCGGCATGAACCATGGGGAGTCCGTTTTCAACGAATACGACCTGCTCTCGCAGTGACGGGCCTCGACGTCCCGTCGCGCGCAGCCGAAGCCTCGCAGGGTTGGACCGTGCGAAAGCGCTCGTCGGACCGGGAAGCACCCGTGCACCTGCCCGTCCCGCCCTCGAGCGAGCCACCCCTGCCGCCTCGCCTCTCTGAGCGCCTGTTCCTCGCCAGCACGCACCAGGAAGCCCTGGTGACGCTCGCACGCGGTCTCGTAGGCCCAACGTCGCTCATCAGCGTGACCGGGGAAGCCGGGACGGGCAAGACAACCGTGGTGCGCGCTGGTCTGGAGGCGAACGGCGTCGTCGCGGTCTGGTTCAGCGGGCGCGGCCTGGATGGCACCGCCATGGACGCGCTTCGCGCGGCGCTGTTCGGCACGTCCGCCGTCCCGCGACGGGATACAGGGCCGATCATCGTGGTCGATGACGCGCATGACCTGCCGCCGGGCGTCTTAGAGGAGCTGTCCAGCGCTTGGGATCGCGGCCAAGGGGTAGGAGTGGGTGACGGTGCTCCGAAGCTCATCCTGATCGGCCGTCCCGAGCTCTGGCCGCGGTTGCGCGGACCGGACCTCTCCGATCAGAGCGGGCGGTCGGAGCTGCGAACGGTCCTGTTCCCGATGAGCTACCCCGAGGCAGAGCGCTACGTGGACCACATGCTGCGCCGGGCGGGAACCTCCACGCGCAAGATCATGTCACCCAAGGCGCTGCATGAGATCCTGCTGCGCTCCAGAGGCAATCCGCGCCGCATCAACGCGGAGTTGGAGAAGCTGCTCGTCATGCGCGTGAGAGCGACGCATCAGAGCCACGGGGTGCAGCCGCCCCCGCAGCAACTCGGACGAGGCAAGCTGCTTGACCGATATCGGAACGCCCGGGAGACGGCGCTCGCGGCGGTAATGCGCACCGTTCCCACCTTCAACGTGGTGGGGACGGGGCTGCCCACGCCTCAGATCGCCGAGATCATTCGGGATGGGGAGGCGCGGCGTGATGCTGGGCCCTCTCCACGTTACCGCGCCAAGCAGCCTCGCTGGCGACGGAAGCTGGCTAGAACAGCGCGCTCGCGGCTGGTGCTCCTGATCGGTGCGACGGCTGCCGTGCTGGCCGTGCTGGTGGCTGTGCTGCCCACAGCCGAGGACGCGCGCGACACGGCGGTGATGCCGCCTCGCTCCCCACCGCGCATCCAGGAAACTCAGGCAGCACCCGCGCGCGCGACCTACGGATTTCTAGGAGGCAACGCGCAGGATCGTGCCTCCAATCTCTGCGCGGGCGGGCGGCCTTGTGCCACCGCAACGCGCTCCGACGAAGTGGCCGGCCCGGCCTCCCGCGAGCCGGGAGCTCCGTAGTGAGATACGCGTGGACCGCACGGTTGGCGGCGATCCTCGCGCTCGCCGTTGCTGGATATGCTTTGCCCGGCGCCGGCGGTCTCGCCGGACGCGCCTGGGCGCGGCCCGTGGTCGCGGCCGAAAACCCGGCCTGTTCAACTGGCACTTCCGGCATGGCATTCGCAGAGAACGTGCCGGAGGCTGGTCGGTCCGGGAACGCTTCGGCGGGGATCTACGTCGCGGCGACTGGTTCGGACGCCGCTGATGGCAGCGTCGAGCACCCGTTCGCGACGCTCACACGCGCCCTGACGGCGGCGCGCGGTGGACATGACCGGCGCGTCTACCTGCGTGCCGTCCGATACCTGCAACACCTCGTGCTCAGCTCGGAGGATAGCGGACTCGGCCTCCTCGCTTTTCCTGGAGAAGCCCCGGTGATCGAGGGAGGTGGCACGCTCATCACCCTCGACGGCGTCTCGGACGTGACCGTGCAGGGCATTTCCCTGGAGGTGTACGCGGGCAACGCCGCCGCGCTCTCAGTCCAGGGAGGAGCGCGGAACAGGATCATCGGCGACGTCTTCCTGCGCACCGGAGAAGGCATCCTGATAGCTCAGACGACCGACGCCGTCGTGGCGCTGAACCTTTTCGTCGACACGGCGTCCAACGCGGTAGAGGTCAAGGACGGTGCGGATCGCGCCCTGATCTACTGCAACCACGTCGACGGAACAGGGGGCACCGACACGAACGGGGCTAGTCTGTTGCTGCACGGGGTCAGCCATGCCCGCATCCTGCGCAACCTCGTCGAGAACACGGCCGGGGCAGGCATCGGCATCCTCAATTGGAACCAGGCCACTATCAACCTCGACAACGCGATATCCTTCAACGTCGTCCGCCGCTCTAACCTGATCGCGACGGACAGCGGTGCGATCTACACGCTCGGCCGCAGCCAGATGGACACCGGGCTGCGGATCGACCACAACCTCGTGGACGGAGCGCGCAGCGCTATGCCCGATCCGCACGTGGTTGGCATCTATCTCGATGACGAGGCCAGCGGTGTCGTGGTCAGCAACAACGTTGTTCGTGGCGTTCAAACGCATGCCGTGCAGATCCACGGTGGCCACGGTAACTGTATCGTCAACAACGTCTTAGACCTGTCCCGTACGAAGTCCGGCATCCTGTTCCAGGCGGCTCCACTCGACCAAGGCGCGGTAGCGCCCATGATCGGCAACGAGGTTGCGGGTAACATATTCTTCACAGAAGCAGACGCGGGGACGCGGCCACCTGCTTTCGAGAACCTCGATGGTGGTAGTCCGAAGACTGTAGAGAACCTTTACTGGGGCTCTGCATCCGGGGCGCCAGTCGACCCCACGCTCGCTGGCGCTACTCTCCCTGACTTTGAGGCCGGAGCGAGCGCGGCGAACGCGCCCGCGGCGGGCAACTCGGCCCCTGGCGACGCATGCCGAGCGGGCATGAGCGCTGGGCGCGCCGATTTCGGGTCGGCCGAGAAGCCTTCGCCCATCGCTAAGGCACCGTGACGCTGGAACGGCAAGCGGACGCTTTTTCAGCGGAGAACGGCGGCGCATGCGCGGTCGGAAACCGAACGTGCTGGCACCGGCAGCAAATTGCGCCCGCTACAGTCGCAGCCGTGATCACCCTTTTGGAGTATCCGAGTGGATAAGGACACGGTTCCGCTGGCAGCTCGCGCGATTGTTCGCAACTCTGGTAAGGGTCTCAGGCGCCAGGTGCAGGACGGTTGCTCTGGCGCGTCTACACCTAGCCGAAACGACACCCCAGAGCCGCGAAGCGGGACGCGGACGGAGAGGACGGTTTTGTTCACCGACAGCGACCAGCACGCCAGCGGCGTCGTACCAAGGGCAAGGGCCAGCGCGGGTTTCGTCGGCGCGGGCTCCAGTGACCCGGCGTCGACAGCGTTGACGAGCATTCCAGACGAGAGCCGACCCCGGCACGAGAGCTTGACCGGACAGGGCGAAGTGGCCGCGGTGCACGGGGACGTCCTCGGCCGCGTCGGTGTGAGTGGGCGCGGTACGGTTATCGCCCGCCTACTCTCGCGCCCATCCGTCTACGGCAGCCTCGTCCCGTCGGTCACGCTGTTGAACGCAGGTGTTGGCCTGCTGCTGCCGATGCTCATGGCGCCAAGCCAGTTCGGCCAATACGCGCTCGCGGTGACGCTGTTCCAGTATGGACTGATCTTCGACTTGGGCGCCTCCCAGCTGATCGACCGGCTGATACCGGCCCATCTCGGCGCGAACCGCACGTTGGACGCTGACATCATCGCGCAGCGTCTACTCTGGCTGCGACTCTACATCGCCGTCGCAGCCTGCGCGATGGCCATGGTGGCTCTCGTGGCCATGGCGGCCCACCACGAGCTGCCCTTCAGCCTGGGCGACGGGCTTCTCTCGGTGCTCGCCGGCCTTCTCTACATGGCGGCGCTCGGTCCCGTCTGCGTCTACAGGGCTCGGTCGGACCGGCGGGATTACGCCCTATTCGTCACGGCGCTCTCGGGGGGACTGGTCATCGCCCGCCCTGGTGGGCTGTTGATCGGCGGCGTGCTCGGGTCCTTCGCCGCCCTGGCGCTCTGGTATTGCGCGTTCGCGATCCTGGCACATCGCCGCATGACGCCGCGCCTCTCGGAGCGACCCGGCTTAGCCGAGGCGGCGTCGCTGGTCGCGCGTGGGTTGCCGCTCTTCTGCACCTCATTCGTTTGGGCGTTCTACGTCACCGCGAACCGCTGGTTCGCCTCGCGCCTGATCCCGCCCGAGACGTTCGGACCCTTCGCCTTCGGCGCCAACATCCTGGCTCTTCTGGTCGGCACCGCCGCGGGGTTCAGCGCGTTCTATTATCCCCAGATAACAGCGCAACTAGCAAGTGCCCCGCGCTTCGGGCTATCGCGAACGCTAGCCGTCGACTGCTTGAAGCTGGTCGCCGGGACAGCGCTCGTGATGGCAGTCGGTATCCTGCTGGCGAGGCCGCTGATCGCGCTGATATACCCATCGTACGTGGGCGGCGTGGCAGCGGCGCGCGTCATGCTGGTCGCGGTTCCACCGCTGGCCCTGGCGTCTTGGCTCATGCCGGTCTCCCTGTCCGCAGGTCGGCATCCATGGATAGACGGCCTCATCGTCTACCCCGTCGCGACGGTGCTGCTCGGTGCCGCATCCTGGGCGCTATACCGAATGCTCGGTGAGCAAGGGATCGCGTGGGCCTCGAGCGTGAGCGCGATCCCTTTAGTGCTCATGCAGGCGGCTCTCCTGCGGCACGCAAACATCCTGGCGTTCCGTCATGCCGCGGTCCTGCTGGCGGTGACGGGACTCGCCTGCGCCGGGCTGGCAAGCTTGATCTGGGGGCTGGGGTGAGAGGAACAGCCTTGAGCACGCGCAACCTCTGGCCGCAAGGCTGCCCGATCAGAGTTCGGAACATGCTCGTTGCGGCCGGTGCCGTAGCCGGGTTCACCGCCCTCATCGCGGTTTCGATACTCTTCTCGGCGCTCTCTCCGGTGATTCTGCTCGTGCCGCTTGGGCTGATCGCCGCCGCCCTGGCCTGCTGGCTCGTGGCCGCAGCGTGCGCCGGCTCGCCCGCCGCGATCATGATCTACTTCGCACTCGTCGCCTTCGTCACGGACGGGCAGTTCCGGGTGCGTGGCGCGGGCAACATCGACGCTGACTGGCAGAGCCTACTGAAATTCGCGCTCTGGCTCGGGGCGGGCGTCATCGGCTGGCCGCACCTGCCGCCTATGGCCAGATTGCTCGGTCGTCCAGGCTCTTCACTATGGGTCGCCTATATCGGGATCGCGCTGCTGTCCACGGTGTACTCCCCTATCCCAACCTATAGCTTCGGCTGCGTTCTGGCGCTGGTGTGCTTTCTAGCCTTCGCTTATGCCCTCGTCACGAAGCTGTCAGAGGCGCAGATCCTCTGGATCTTCGTCCTGACTTTGACCCTGTTCCAGGCGATCGGTTGGGTCGTCTACTACGTCGATCCCGAACTCGGGGTCACCGCCGCTTGGACGTATGGCGGCATGGCGTCCCGGATGTGCGGCATCGCCGGGCAGGCTACCAACCTCGGCACGGTCTGCGCCATGTTCATCGGGGCGGTCTTCCTCCTGTGGTGGATGGGGCGCTGCGGTACGGTGCTTACCTCGGTACTCGTCGCGTTCGGCGGCGCGACCCTGATCGCCTCCGACTGCCGCACGATGATTATCGCGACCGCCCTCGGCATCGCCGCCGTCGTGATGTCGCGTGTTACTTGGGTGCTCGCGTCCGGAACCCTCGCGGTGTCGGCCGCCGCGACTGCCTCCCTCTTCATGCCACACGTCTTCGACAGCTTGGGCGCGCATCTCAGTCGCTCGGGCGATCCCGGGGAATTGTCGACGATGAACGGACGCGGCGAGATCTGGGCCTTCTCGTGGCAGCAGATCGCGGAACATCCGTTCGTGGGCTGGGGCTACAATTCGAGCAAGGCCGTGCTCGGACAACATCTCGGCTTCAGCAACGGGCTGATGGTCGATTCCGCGCACAACCTGTATCTCCAGAACATGCTCTCCACCGGCGTAGTAGGTACTCTGCCGCTCCTTGCCGTGCTGGGCCTCCTGTGCTCGCGTCTCGTCTCCCGGCCCGCACCGATCATGGCGTTCTACTTGGTGGTGGTCGTTATCGGATCGATCTCGGACGCGGGCGCTGTGGGAACCACGCCGACCGTCCTGACCTTGTTCTTCCTGCTGATCTCGATCTGGCCGACCCGTGTCGAGAGGGCCGCGGCGGTTCGATCGACGCGGCGCTCGGTCTGGCCCAGGCTTGCCGCGATGCCGCGGGATCCCTGGCCCGCCGCTCAAGAAGGGACGCGCTGACGTGGAGAGCGCTGTAGGCCTCGCCCGGACTCTGCCAAGCGCCGAGGCGGACGACGCGGCGCTCCCGGACCCGCTTCGGCTCTTGGTCTTGGGGCACTTCGTTTACGCTGGGCGTGTCGGCGGGGCGGAGCACATGTTCTACAACCTCCTGCACGGGCTAGGTCGGTCCTGCCGAGAGCTGACCTTGCTCTGCGCCTCCGAGCAGAACTTGGACGCGACCTTTATTCGCGAGTTTCGCCAGCACGCCGCCGTCAAGGTCGTCGAGCGCGGTGGGCGCGGGCCGCGCTTCGTCGCTGAGCAGCGCGCCTGCCTTGCGGCAGACCTGAAGGGCGACGCTGTGCTGTTCCCGAACTACTACGTGCCGCCGATAACGCCGCGGCGCCTAGGCCGGGTCGTCACCGTGCTCCACGACCTTCAGTATAGACACTTTCCCCAGTACTTCTCGGCCAAGAAGCGGGCCTGGCTGGCCGCGTCCCAGGCCTTCACGGTGCGCCGGGTGGACCGCTTGATCGCCATCTCGGAGTTCGTGCGCCAGGACGCGCTGAGCTACTTCGGAGAGGCGTTCGCGGACAAGATCACCGTCGTGCCCAATCCTGTTTCCTGGGAGCGGTTCGCCTTGTCCGAGGGGCGTCCCCGGCCCATCCCGGAACCCTACGTGCTCTCGGTCGCGGCACACTATCCGCACAAGAACCTCGATGTTCTCATACAAGCCTTTGCGGCGGCGTCCCAGAGAGTTCCGGACCTCAAGCTCGTGCTGTGCGGCCAGGACTACCGTTCGCTCCACGGCGTCGCCGGATCCCGGGCGGGCTTGTTGCCCCTGGCCGAGCAGCTCGGGATCTCCGACCGCGTGCGTCTAACCGGCTACGTGGATGACGCCGCCCTGGGGCAGTGGTATCGCCACGCGGAGATGTTCGCCTTCCCGTCCGTATTCGAGGGGTTCGGGATGCCAGCTGTCGAGGCACTCGGTTTCGGTCTGCCGACGCTCACGACGCGTCGGACCGCCATTCCTGAAACGACCTTGGGCCTCGCGCACTACGTCGAGGATCCGAGCGACGTCGGCGAGTGGGCTGAGCGCATCGCTTCCATGGCCCGCGATCCCGGTCGGCACCGTCCTGGAGAGGCCGGCGCCGCTCGCGTGCGATCGCGTTACGCCCCCGATCGCATCGCCCGAGCCTACGTGCGAGCCTGCGCGGCGTAGCTCTCCTCCGTTGTGGGCCGATTACGCAGCGCCGACGCCCTAGGCGTACGGTGCCGCGCAGCTTTGAACCTACCCTGACGCCTTGTGCTTGGCCAGGCTCGCCACCGCTAGATCCACGACCTTGCCCGACGGATCGTTGATATAGTTTCTATTCTGGATAGCCCAGATCGCTGCCTGCGTCCGATTGGTGGCGCGAATCTTCCGCAGTAGCCCCTTCACGTGGACCTTGACCGTGGCCTCCGTGATCTTCAGCTCGCGGGCGACACTCTTGTTGGAGAAGCCCCGGACGATGTGGCGTAAGATCTGCGCCTCACGCTCGGACAGGATGATACCGTTGGGCGGATCCTGCGGCCCGCTCTCCGAGGATTGTAAAGGGTCCCAGCCCTCTCGGCTGGGCATCGGCTTAGGCTCGGTGGGCTCCAAGGCGGCACGAAGCTCCGGCGCGATCGTGAGGCCGATCTCGGCCCCTGGCGCGGGCAGGTCGAGCAGGAAGGCGGGGAACAGCTTCTGGCCGAGCATGACCAGCTCGAGCGAGCGCCGCAGCACCATGTCGGAGATGTCTCTCGAGAGCAGCGCGTCCGCTCTCCCGGCGAGGGCGTGCCGTAGGATGACCGCATCCACGACATCGGTGACCATGACCCGCTTTGCGGGAGGCAGCGCCTCGGGCCATTCCTGGCTCTCCGCGATCTGGGCAGCGATTTCGTCCTCCGTCGATGAGCTGAAGAGGACGAGTGCCGGGTGAATCTGCTTCCCGAGGTCGTGCAGAGCGTCCTTGAACGTCTTTCCGACCGCTACCACGGAGAAGGGAGGAGAGAGCAGAATGTGCTTTAGGCCGTCACGAATAAGCAAACTTCGCTCGACGATAACTACGCTGCAGGTATCCATCCACGCCTCTCCAGCCCCGACCGCCTGAACTCTCGCGCCTATCGGCCTCGGCTCACGAGCTTTCTGTATATACAATAAATATATATTTAATCCGGACTTCCCGGGTGGCGGACAGAGAAAGTCCTTTTCTTCCTATGCGTCAACTCATTCGTTAATAAGGGCTAAGCTCAGCTTCCCCATCGGAAGGCTTTAAACACCTCACCGGCGTACAAAGCCTTTCCGATCGTAGCGGTCATCACCTCAGCCCGAACCGGTGCGACCGACACGCAGCCGGAACGCTACCGAGCGGACGCTCAGCGGGCGGGTCAGCACGCCGGCAGAGAAGCACCTCTGGAAGCCGTCCTTCTCACCCTCCGCACGAACGCGTACAGATCCGTCATCACTCTCAGAACTCGGTTAAGCTGTAATTTTGACTAGCGTCTACCCAGATGATCACTGTCTCACGATATGGTGATGGAACGATTACGCAAAGCCAATGCTCACCCAGCTCTATTTCGTCTCGATCGAAGCGGTTCGTCCCGAGGTATGGCCCCGAACCGGGGGAGGACTGAGAGGGCGGGCCGAGGCGCGCGCTGGACGAGATCGTCGCTGAATCTGCGCGGCTGGCGGACGTGCTAGGGCGTCTTGAGGCTGGCCTTGACCGGCCAGCGTGCTCTAGCTCTCCGCTCCAACAGGCTTGGCCAGGTGACCTAACTCTCGCTGGTAGGAGACTTCAGGTAGCCCGTGGCGGCCCTTCCGTCGCTATGTCCGGGGGCGCCGCCGAGTCACCACGCTACGCGCCGACGTCGTCATCCGTTCGGTCTCTGTCGAAGCTCATAATCCTGCACTGGACGCCGATTATAGATTTCGTAACAAATTTGGTTCTATACTCGTGCCATGATAAGCGAACTCGACGAGCGCGGGCGCAGGCTCTTCGCCCTGATGTGGACCGACCAGCCGGGCGAGCGCACCGCGGCGTGCAACGCGTTCATCGCGCACTGCAGGCGCATCGGCCTGCACCCGGCTGATGCATTCCCCGCCGGCCGCGCAGGCGAGGCCGCTTCCGCATCTCGCCTGAGCCTAACCAAGCACGAGGCGATCATCACGGAGCTGACCCTCGCCATCAAGCGCAAGAACGCCACGATCGCCCGGTATGAAGACCTGGTGGTCCGACTCACGCGTGCGCTCTCGGGAGCCGAAGCCGAGATCGACAGGCTGAGGACGAGCCAGCAGGTGGCCGGACGAGCCGCAGGCAGATGGCAGGTGCTCAAGCCTGCGCGGGAGCAAGCTCGGGATCGGCATACCTGGTTGTCGTCGCTGATGCGGAGTTTGTCGGGCACCACGGCGCGGCTCGGCCGAGGCCGCGTAGCGGCGGCGAGGTCCGGTCCATCCAAGCAGGAGCGTGGACTTCGAGCTACGGGGCGGTTCGGGCCGACACGGTAGGTCGCTGCGCGCGGCGGAATAGCCACGCTCAACTTGGAGCGGATGAAGATGTCCGAGAGCAGCGAGCTAGAGCGTGCTGCCCGTTCAAGGCCAGCCTGAAGCGCTCTAGATCCGAACCACTCTGAGAGAGTTCGTGGTTCCCGGTTGGCCGATTGGAAGGCCAGCGGCGACGACGATCTCCTCGCCGGGTGCTGCGAACCCTTCCAGGCGCGCGAGCCGCGCCGCGCGCGCGACCGTCTCCGTCATGGTGTGCGTCTCGCCCGTCACGGCAGCGTGGACACCCCAGACGAGGGCGAGGCGCCGGGCGATCCCCTCGCTCGTGGTGAGGCCCAGGACGGGGCAGTCCGGACGCTCGCGCGCGATGCGCAGCGCTGTCGTGCCGCTCGTCGTGAACGCCGCGATCGCGCGCGCTCCGATCGTGTGCGCGACGCTCGACGCGGCGGCCGCGATGGCGGCGGCCGAGCTCCGCTCGGGCGGGGTGCGCGAGGCATCTATGCCGGCGCGCCAACCCTGGTCTCGCTCCACGCGGGCGATGATGCGGTCCATGATGTTGACCGCCTCGAACGGGTACTGCCCAGCGGCCGTCTCGGCGCTGAGCATCACGGCGTCGGCGCCGTCGAACACCGCGGTCGCGACGTCGCTCGCCTCGGCGCGGGTCGGCGCGGGCGCCTGGATCATGCTCTCCAGCATCTGCGTGGCGACGACCACGGGAATGCCAAGATCGTGCGTAATGTCGAGCAGCACGAGTATTCTGCCTTCCAGTTTTAGGGCTGCCCGTATCTCGTCGAGTTCAGAGCAACCCGTGAATCGAAGCTGCGGCCGTCGAATGCGGTTGTACCACCAAATCGCGAGCGCGTCACGTTCTACTATTTCCAACACGCCGCGATGGATAGCGTCGTCAAAAGTTCGGCCGGAGGCACAGCCGTTTGAGCTCGCCAGAATTGTGGGCTCTTCGTCGTCCATCGAGTAACCGAGATAAGTCTGCGCGGCTGGTACAAAAAGCTGCACCGAATCACGAAGTCTGGTAGCAGTAGTCCAATACACCGGTTTATCAGAGCCTGTGGCATG
>JAVHMZ010531174.1:0-14332 GCA_034782995.1 Amazona versicolor
GTCCGTTTCGATCAGCTTTACCGAATTAGTCCCAGCAGTTGAGCGGAGTGAGTGGGAAGAAGCTAACGGCATATATCGGAAATATACGAGACGTGCGGGCAGTAGAGCGATGGATGAGCGGCACCGAGCCTTACGGAGACGTTGAAGATGGCTGCGATTGTCTTTTCGAGTGATCAAAATGTTGGGCCATTCGCACGAAAACCCGGACGTGATTCAAGCATGGCTTACGGGGCTGAATCCGGAGTTGGGGGATCGCGTTCCGGTGCGCCTTCCGCGGGAGGGGACTCTCGAGGAAGATGGGAAAGCGGTGCTTCGGGCCGCGCGCTTGTTTCTAGCCGGTAGATAGACAGGCAAGCAATTGTGTCACCGTGTTGTTTAGTGACTCACAGTGGCTCATGTCTCTTTCAGGAAATGCGTTTGACCGGTGAGAAGCTCACCGCATAACATCGGGAGTACACACTGGCAGACACAGCCGGGGTGACAGAATCGCTGAACAACTTCAGTGTCCTTCAAGGGCAGCATTTTCTCATTTAAGAATGAGCCTGAAGGAGGCGGAATCGAGCGATTTGCCAAGCCTCCTTTCGCTTTTGAGTTTCATTAATCAGGGTGCCTTTGCCGGCGTTTGCCCAGCGGCGGCCGGGGGACCCCGCCTGGTATGGTGTTTTGGTCTTTTCTTCTTAGGATCACGAAGGATGATTGCGATTACTTCTTTGTAACTGCGTTCTAAGTCGCGCGGTAAGTCCGGCTACTTGAGAGTCGTGATCGAGCTGCTCCAAGGTGAACTTCATTTTGCGCGCCCAGTTCGGGTACTGCGATGTGGTGCCCGGCAGGTTTTGCTGATAGAGTTCGCCAGTAAGATCCTCCTGATTAATGAGCATCAGCATGGCGGGCGTCGCGGCTAGAAACGCGATTACCGCGTCATGGAGCACAGCGTCTAACTTGTGAAGGTCCTGCGCATTGCGGGAGTAGTTTGGAGGCAAAAGATCGGCGCGCGAAAGGGCGTCCAACATGCGCTGCTTCTCGCGGGAGCGATCGTCCCACTGAGTTCGATAGCTGTGATCGTCCAGCAGACCGGCGTTGCGGCGCGCTTCGATGTCGGCGCCTTGCCAGAATCCGGCGAGGGTCGGAAGATCGTGCGTGCTGGGAGATACCAGCGCCTGCCGGGGATACTCATGCGGCATCTTGTAACTGCCGTCGCCGTGCCGCTCAAGGAACAGAAGGCGATAACTCAGGATGCCGTAGCTGGCGAGCATCTCGCGGATATATGGCTCCACAGTTCCCAGATCTTCGCCGACAATCAAAACCTGATTGCGAACGCTTTCCAAAGCGAGAATGCGGACCAGGTCTTCGGCGCGATCCTGAACATAAGCGCCTTGGGAGGCGTTCATGCCGTCAGGAATCCAATAGAGCCGGAAGAAGCGCATGACGTGATCGATGCGGAGAGCGCCGCCATGTTGACAGGCGCGGCGGATGGATTCGCGGAAGGCGCGATAGCCATCGTCACGGAGCGCCAGAGTGTGTGGAGGAGGAAAGCCCCAGTCCTGGCCATGGGGAGAGAAGTCGTCGGGCGGAGAGCCGACGCGGCATCCGGCGGCGAAGTATTTGCGCCAGGCCCAGATATCCGCGCCGAAGCGATCGGTCGCGAGCGCGAGATCGTGATAGAGACCGAGTTGGAGTCCGGCTTCCACGGCGTGCTTTTGCGCAGCTTCGAGCTGGGTTGCGGTTTGCCACGCGGCGTACTGATAAAACAAAACGGCGCGCCAATGTTTTTTGGCGAAAGCACGGGTTTCGGGCGATTCCGGGTCTCGATAGGCGCTTGGCCAGTCGGGCCAGATCCACAAATCCGGGTGCAGGCGGCGGAGATGCGCGTCGAGCGCGCAGTACAGAGCAAAGCGCGTTAGCAGGTCTCCAGCTTCCGCCTGATACGTTTCGAAAGCCTGGGCGCGGGACGTGCGATGACGCCTGTGCCGGTGCAGGAACTCGGCGAAGAGGACTTTGAGGAAACGGATTTTGATGTCGCTGACGCGCTCGTATTCCACTTCCGGCGCTTCGCGGAGCAGGTGCAGTTCGCGCTGGGTTGTGGCGGAGCGGAAGCAGGCTTGCGCGCGACGGCTGGTCGTCCACTCTTCGATGCGCTCGACATCTATATACAGGCAGTTTTGGAAAAAGGCGCTGTTCGGAAGATAAGGACTGGTGTTGTAGGGGCGGCGATTGTGGATGGCGTGAAGGGGATTGAGGCCGACGAAGCTGACGCCCAAATCGCGCGCGGCCCAGGTGCATAGATGTTTGAGGTCGGTGAAGTCGCCGAATCCCCAGTTGCGGGCGGAGCGGAGCCCGTAGAGAGCGATGTTGAAACCCGCGGTTTTGCCGCCGGCCTTGAGGAAATCGGACTGCCACGCCGCCGCTGGAGCGAGGATCAAGGCCGCCGAAGCGCGCAGGTCCGCAACTTGAAGATGAAGCTGGTGGTAGCCAAGAGGGAACGCGCCATCCAGGCGAAGGTTCACGCGCACCCAGGGTTCATCGAACTGCCGTTCCTCTTCCACTCGGAGCGCGGACAGATCATGGATGGTGATCGTCTCGTGGCCGGATTCGAGCGTGATTCGCACTTGTGCCGCGCGGTGCAAGGTTTCGCGGGGCAGCTTGACGGAGATGACGACGCCGGTTTCGGAGCGAGTGCAAACGTAGCAGGGGGCGAGGATGCGTGTCCATTCGTTTCGTTCGCGGACGCGTAGAGCGGCATCGATCGACTCGGGAGAGGTTGCGTCGATTCCCAGAGCCTGTACGATGGCGACGCGCGCCTGCGTGGAAGCGACGCGCTCATTCCCGAACATATCCCAGAAGCGCGGTTCGACACCACAAGCAAGTGCCGCCCGGTGGAGGGCAGCTTCGTAGGTCTCGATGGACATGGGGGAGTTGTCAACATGGTAGCAGCGCGTTCTGGCAGAATGGTGGCATGGAAACACCGCTGGCTTCGGGTCCCGCTGAGCTTTTTGCGCGCATCGATAATGAGGCTGTCGATCAGGCGGCGCTGCAGGAAGGCGTTTTGACGACGACGCTCGATAATGCGATCAATTGGGCGCGCAAGAACTCGATCTGGCCCATGACGTTTGGCTTGGCGTGCTGCGCGATCGAGATGATGTCGATGAGCGCGTCGCGGTTCGATATTTCGCGGTTTGGAGCGGAGGTGTTTCGGGGATCGCCGCGGCAATCGGACTTGATGATTATCGCGGGGCGCGTTTCGATCAAGATGACGAAGGTGATTCGTCAGCTTTATGAGCAGATGCCGGAGCCGAAGTGGGTAATCTCGATGGGGGCGTGCGCGACGTCGACGGGCGTTTTCAATAACTATGCGCTGGTTCCGGTGAATCAGGCGGTGCCGGTGGATGTATATGTGCCGGGGTGTCCGCCGCGGCCGGAGCAGTTGATTTACGCGTTGATGATGCTGCAGAAGAAGATTCAGGAGACGACGGGGACGACGCGGGCAGTGTTGAATTTATAGCAGTTTGGAACAGGTTTTGACAAGTCCGCTCTTTTGCGTACGCTTTGAATATGTACATTAGGACTAGCCATGCCGCGCCGGCTTATTGAGAGTAATCGCATGTCATTGCGCATTCGGTCGCTCGACAAGGCCATGATCATGCGTGGTGCCGTGCTCGCTGAAACGGACATGACCGAATTCATCATCAAGACAGCTTTACAAGCCGCGAAGGAGCTGATCAAGAGATCGGAACGCGTGACCTTGTCGGCGCGCGATAGCCTACGTGTTCTCGATCTGCTGGAGCATCCGCCGGCGCCCAATGAAAAACTTGTCGCGGCCGCCCAAGCACTGCCTCGGCTCGCGTGAGCCTGCCGGGCTGGCACGAAGCCGCCATTGGCAAGGAGTACGACCGTCACAGCTTCGATTGCGGCGAACCGGCACTGAATGAGTTTTTGCGCCAGCACGCCCGAAAAATCATGAGAAGGGCGGCGCTAAAACCTTCCTGGCCGTTGCGAATGCCGGTAAGGCAATTCTTGGTTATTACAGTCTCAGCCCGGCCTCAATCGAGTATGGCCGCGTACCTGACATTGCGCGGCGGGGCCTTGGCCGCTACGACGTTCCTGGCTTCCGTCTCGCCAGGCTGGCGGTCGCATCGGCCATGCAAAGACAAGAGCTGGGTGGCCAATTGCTACTCTCGGCCGCACGCCGATGCATCCGCGCCTCGATGGAAATTGGCGGCGCGGCTCTGCTCATCGATGCCAAGAATGAGAGAGTCGCAGCTTGGTACACGAGCTGTGGAGCTCTGCCGTTGCTCGATGCACGGCTATCACTTGTACTTCCGCTCTCGGCGGTCGCGCGGCTTTTGCAGGAGTCCGGAAAACTGTGAGCAAGCGCAGCCTTGGATCGGCGCCATGCGGGCTTGTCCCTACCCGAGATTGAGATTGCCCCCGCGTCGTGAGCCGTGCTCCCGTTCGGTTCATAATAAGAACTGAGGAATTACGTTGAACTTATCCCGAAGAAAGCTTTTCCTGTCGGCCTTGGGCTCGGTGGCTGGTCTGACTGTGTTGCGCGCGGCTGACGAGCCGGTTCCGGCCTATCACAAGACCGCTCCGAAGAAGGCGCTGCCCGCGACGAAGGATCCGCAATTGTATGCCGATCGTCCAGTCGTCCAGCGGGTTTATGAGCTGGCTGGAAAAGTGAAGCCGGTGCTTTACCAGATGCCGTGCTATTGCAATTGCGATAAGTTTGCCGGACATGGCAGTCTGCTCGATTGCTTCGTGGACGCACACGGCGAGGAGTGCTCCATCTGCCAGCATGAGGCGGTGTTCGCGTATCAGCAATCGAAAGCCGGCGTTCCCGTGCCGGAGATTCGCGCGCGCATCATCGCGGGCGAGTGGCGCAAGGTGGATATGTCGCCAGCCGCGCTCGCGGCGCTGTAAACCCATCCGCGCGGTTACGATTCGATGGCGAGCATACGCTCGTACTCGGCGTTGAATTCACACCCCAGAATGGCGATCAGCGAAAGCAGATACATCCAAACCAGAAGCGCGATTCCGGAGCCGATACTTCCGTAGAGCACGTTGTAATTGGAAACATTGCGAACGTAGAGTCCGAAGCCCCAGGTGGCCGCGGTGGAAAGAATGGTGGCGAAGAAGGCGCCAGGAATCACGCGCGAGATACGCTGCTTGCGGTACGGGCCGTAGTAGTAAAGGATGGTCGTGATGCTGACTGTCGCGCCAATCGCTACGGCGTAGCGCGCCAGGCGAGAGATGAATTCCCAGACCTCGGCGAGCGGGTTGAGGATGGGGTCGACTTTGAACCACTGCAAAACCTGACCTTCAGTCTCCTGGCCGAAGAGAACCAGGGCGGATGCGACCGCGAAGGGAACACCGGCGGCGAAGACCAGCAGGATTGCCACGCCGGTCTGGTGCAGAAAGGACCGGTCGCGGGGCACGCGATAGGCGGCGTGAAAGCCTTCGATCAGGCTTTTGATGACGCTCGATGCGGCCCACAGAGCCAGGAGGTTGGCGGCGACCAGGAGGCCGACGGGCTTTCCTCCTCGGCTGGCGAACTGCAGGTTGACGGCGCTTTCGGTCCCGGGAGGGAGCACCTCAGTGAGAAAGCCGGTGATTTGCGCACGTACGAATTCAGCGCGCGCCTGGACCAGGATGGTCGCGGCGGAGGTCAGGACCGGGAAGAAGGAGAGCAGAGCGGAATAGGCTGCGCCTTTGGCGATGCTGAAGCAACCGTCTTCCCCGGCGGCGACCAGCGTCCGGCGGAAGAGGAATGGCAGATTGCGCCAGAGACCCGCCATCCCTGAAAACTCAGACCGCCGGGGTGCTGCGACGCCGGACGAACTGTAGCAGCACCGGCACGAGCGAAAGGAAGACGATAGCGAGGATGACAATCTCGATGTTTTTCTGGACGAAGCGGAAGCCGCCGAGCTTGTATCCCAAAAACGTCATGGCGGAAATCCACCCCAGGCCGCCGAAGATACTGAAGGTGAGGAAGCGCGGATAGGGCATGGACGCGACACCGGCCATGAACGGCATCACGGTACGAATCAACGGAACGAAGCGAGCGTACACGATCGCGCGGCCGCCGTGCTTCTGGTAGAACTCGCGGGCGCGAACGACGTGCTCGGGGTTGAAGAAGAGGGACTTCGGGCGGCTAAAGACATGAGGTCCCGCGCTGCGGCCGAGAAAATAGCCCGTGTTATCGCCAACGATGGCCGCGCAGATCAGGCTCAGAATGACGAGGTGGAGCTTCAAGTAGCCGAGTCCGCACACTACACCGACGGCGAACAAAAGGGAGTCGCCGGGGAGAAAGAATCCGGCAAGCAAACCGGTTTCCGCGAATACGATCAGCGAGAGGAGTCCGTATCCCAGCCCGCCGGTAAGCGGGCCTTCCAGCAGTTCCGCCAGGCGTTGCGGATCGGTTAAGGAGCGCAGCAGGTCGAAGAACTGATGCAGCACTCCTTAGCCCCGCAGACCTTGGAGCAGGCGGTTCAGAGCGTCCTGGTGCACCCTCAGCTTGCCATCTTTTTCGAGCTGCTTGCGCACACCGTCCTCGAACAGGGCAATGCGTTCCCGGGCAATCTTCCCCGTCAATTCATCTCGCAGGCCTTTTTCCTGACCGGCAAGTTGTCCCAGATCGGCGGGCGTATGGGACACCACTCTGACGACGGCTCTTCCATCGGCGGAATTCAACGGGCCGATGATGGCACCGTCTTTCGCGGTGAAAGCGTCGCCGAGATTGCTGGCGGAACCGAACCCTTCGATGGCGCCCTGACGATCGAAATCGTTGGACTGTTTCACTTCGAGACCGGCTTCTTTAGCAGCCTGGGAAAGATTGTTCCCGTTGGCCTTGGCTTTGGCCGCGACGGCATCGGCGCGCTGCTGCATGACGTTAAAAAGTTTTTCGCGGCGCACGGCCGTTTCGACCTGGCTGCGAACCTCATCGAGAGCCGCCGGGTGCGCCGCCGTCACGCCGGTGACCACGGCAATGGCGATCTTATTCATCGCGGCGATGGAGACTGGAGCGGACACGCCCCCCTGCTTCAGACCGGCGATGGCAGTTTGTAACTCCTGGTTGACGCCGACTTGGGGTAGCGGGTCGCCGGGCTTCACGTTATCGGCCCGCACGAGTTCGCCTTGCACGTCGGCGGCGGCTTTGTCGGGATGAGTGGGGTCTTTCTTCAGGTCGCTCGCGGCGCGGTCGGAAAGCTGTTGCAGGGTATCGGCGGATTTGCGCTTCTTGTACTCGCCGGCCAGCGTCTCCTTCACTTCCGCGAAGGGCTTCACGCGGGCGTCTTCGCGCGCCTGCACCTGCAGAATGTGGTAGCCGTAAGTCGTTTTGACAAGACCGCTGGTTTCACCGGTTTTCAACGAGAAAGCCGCGTCTTCAAAAGGTTTGACCATCTGCCCGCGCGACACGAAATCCAAATCGCCGCCTTTGGCCGCGGAACCGGGATCTTTGGAGTACTTCTTGGCGAGCTCGGCGAAATCCCCACCGGCTTTGAGTTGCTTCAGAACATCGTTCGCCTTGGCCTGCGCTTGCGCATCGCTGGTAGTGGCATCGGTGGCGATCAGGATATGACGGATTTTGACGCGCTCGGGAATGCGGAAGCGATCCAGGCTGGAATTGTACGCGCTCTGGAGTTCGGCATCGCTCGGCGTTACGTCGCTTGCGAGTTTGTTCGAATCGAGAAGAACGATCGCGAGGCTCTTCTTTTCGGGCGTTTGATAAGTTTGCTGATTCTTCTTGTAATAGGCTTCGATGTCGGCGGGCGTCACTTGGACCTGCTGTTCGAACAGCGCGGGCTTGAAGAGAACGTATTCGATTTTGATCTTCTCGTTCTTCTGTTTGTACTCGCGCTCCACATCGGCTTTGGTGACCACGACGCCACCCTGGATGACCTGAGACAAGCGCGAGACCAGGAGCGAACGGCGGGTATCATCGACAAACTGCGGGATGGTCGCGTTCTGCTGAGAGAGAACCTGAGCGAGCAGATCCTCCTTAACTTTGCCGTCTTTATCGATAAAGCTGGAAGGTAATTGCGTACGTACGGCAGCGGCAACATCGTCGTCGGAGACGCGGATGCCGAGGCGGCTGGCTTCATAGGCCACCGCGCGCTGGTTGATAAGCCCGTCGATCACCTGCGGCGCGACGTAACCGATCATCTGGGCGGGAATTTTGCGGCCCTGCATTGCGTTGGAAACGGCCTGAAGAGCGGCTTGCGAGGTTACCTTTTCGTCTCCGATTTTGGCAATGAGGTTCTCATCGACCGCGGCACTACCGCCGGTCGCGCCGGGTATCAGGTAGGTGACCATCGAGATGGCGACGATGCCCAGAATGACGCCCAGGAGAATACGGACAGCCTTATCGCGGCTGCGGAATAAATCGAACATGTGGAGGAAATCCTTTCGGCCCGGAAACCATTATTGTATCGTGACCAGCCATTGGCGGCGCGCGGTGGAGAGAACCAGAGCGATGAGGACCGGGATGAAAGCTTCGAAATTGCGGGCTTCATTGAAGCGGCCAGCCACGAAGGTGATGGCAAGCAGTTGTAGAGCGATGACGATGGAAGCGCGTTTGAGGAAGGTATCGCCATCCCGGAACGTGAGCGCCGCGCAGCCGAACGTGAACGCGAGGACGAGCAGGCTTTCGACCATGGTCCGCGGCATCTGTTCGAGCAGGACGGCGTTGGTCCAGACGTGGAGTTCGAAAAGGCTTGGAAGGGGGAGCAGGATTTGGAGGGCGGCGCGGGCGGCCAGGTGCGCGCTCAAGGCGATGGCGGGAACGGCGATCAGGATGCGGGGAGGGACGCGGCCCCAAAGCACCGCTACGGCGGCCGGAATCAGAATGAGAATGTTTTCGTGGTTGAGTGTTCCGACGGCGACGGCCGCGATGAACCAGATCCACTTGCGCTGATGCAGCGCCCAGAGACCCAGGCAGTGGAAGAAGACGATGGCGACGTCATAGGACGTGAGATAGACAAACGTCGGGGCCAGGAAGACGACCAGTAGCGGAGCGCCCATCCAGGCCAACGATTTCCCGATGAAAAGCGCCGACCAGCGGACCACCATGCAGACTGTGGCGGCGATGGCGATGCCTTGGATGAGGAAGAACGCGGGGCGCGGGCCGGAGTGCAGCGCGAGTTGCAGGGCGCGCGCGGGCCAGACGAGCAGAAGGCGATGGCCGAAGATGGGAAAGCTCGCCGGGTCCGAGAGCATGCGCTGGAGCGGATACCACGGAGCTTCGAAGGCGGCGCGCCAAAGAACCAGGAAGAGCGTGATGCCGCTGCCGATCGCAATGAGGTATGTGAACAGGCGGTCGCGGTAGCGTTCGAGCCGTTCGGATTGAAAGGCGAAAACTTGCGCTAGCGCGAGCGCGGCGCTGGCAATGGCGGCGAAGAGCCAGGCGGCGCGGCGCATCGCGAGCAGATTGAACTTTGGCAGCAAGTCGCGCACATTCGGGTCATAACCGCGTAGAGCGAGCAGCGCGTTCTCGAATGGAAGCGCAACGGCTGCGATAGCAAGAACGATGGCGAGCAGGAAGAAGATCGTCGCGCAGGCGGCGACGGCGAGCGCCAATCGCGATCGCTCCCGGCCTACAGATGGCATTCGGCGTGTACCGCGCGGACGGCCTTCTCCAGGCCCTCCCGCCGGACGACGATGGCGATGGTCAGTTCGCTGGAGCCTTGCGCAATAGCGATAATATTCACCTCTTCGCGCGAGATGGCGGTGAAGACGCGGCCTGCCAACCCCGGCGTGCCGCGCATGCCTTCCCCGACCGCCGCCAGCAAACCGACATCTTCGTCGACATCGATGGGCCTGACATAGTCGTGGGCGATTTCGAGCGCGAGCGCGGCTTCGAGGGATTCCAGCGCCTGCTGCAACTCCGTAGAGCGAACCAGGAAACAAAAACTTTGGCGGTAGCTGGAACCAGAGATCGCGAGGATCTCGATGTTCGTTCGTGCAATCGCGTCGAGCGCGCGGGCCATCACCTGAACGCCGCTTAGGGCCGCGCTGGCGGTTTCGATAGAAATCAAAGCGACATCGCGCATGGAGGTGACCGCGCGCGCGCCGCCCTCGGTGGAGAGTTGGGCGACGATGCGGGTACCGGGCCGCTCCGGAGCAAAACTGTTCTTGCTCCAGACCGGGATGGCTTTATCGGCGAGAGGCGCGAGCGTGCGGGGATGCAGGATTTTCGCGCCGTTGTACGCGAGTTCGGCGGCTTCGCGGAAGCTGACTTCGGGAAGTATTTTCGCGCCGGGAACCAGGCGCGGATCGGCGGTCATGATGCCATCGACATCGGTCCAGATCCACAGCTCGGAGGCGTCTATCGCGGCGGCGAGAATCGACGCGGAGAAATCGGATCCACCGCGGCCGAGAGTGGTGGGGCGGCCATCGATGGTGGCGCCGTTGAAACCCGTGACGATCGGGACGATTCCCTTGCCGAGGAGAGCGCCCAAAACATGACGGGCGCGTTCTGAGGTGGGGATCATCACGGGCGATGCATTACCGAAGACGGCGTCCGTGACGATGACTTGCGCGGCATTGACCGGTTCGGCCGCGGTGCCGCTGGAGTTGAGATGCGCGGCGACCAGCACGCTCGAGAGCCGCTCGCCAATGGCCACGGCTTCGTCGACGGACTTGGCGGGGCGGTCACCCAGCATCATCATTCCGTTGACAATGCGTTGAAATTCGGCGATCAGCGCGTCGATTTGCTCGAGAGTTACGGCTTGCTCGGGTTGCGGAACGAGCTCGCGGCATGCGGCGCGGTGCCGTTGAGAGAGCTGTTCGATATTGGCGTTGAGCCCCGCGCGATCGCCTGCTTCGGCATGTTTCATGGTGTCCAGCAGGAGATCGGTGACGCGCGACATGGCGGAGACGACGGCGATGACCGGTCGAACCGCATGGGCTTGCGCGATCAGGCTGGAGGCCACGAGAATGCGTTCGGCGGATCCCACGCTGGTCCCGCCGAATTTCATTACCAGGACGCCGGGTTGGGGCGGCGCGGGCGTCAACGATGCTCCTTACCGTTGGCGGTGCGGGCGCGAAGCAGGCGCAGGATTTCCTCTTCGACTTCGTCGAGCGAAAGATCGGTGGTATCGAGATACACGGCGTCGGGAGCCTGGGTCAGCGGCGATTCGCCACGGGTCTGATCGCGGCGATCGCGATCGTCGATTTGTTTGGAGACAGAGGCGGGATCGGCGTCCTCATCTTCGGCCCGGCGGCGGACGCGTTCGCCACGATCGGCATCCAGATAGATTTTCAGTTTGGCATCGGGGAAGACGACGGTACCGATGTCGCGGCCTTCCATGACGACATTTTGACGATCGGCGAAGGCGCGCTGCTTTTCGACGAGGGCGCGGCGGACGGCGGGAATCGCGGCGATTTGAGAAGCGGCGGAACCGACCTCGGGCATACGGATCGATTCGGTGATGTCCTCATTATTGAGGATGACGCGCTGATTGATGGAATCGAGCTGAATGTCGGCGGCCTGGGCCAGTTGATCGAGGCGATGCATGTCGGTCAGGCTGACGGATTGCCGGATGGCCCAGAGAGCGACGGCGCGGTACATAGCGCCGGTATCGATGTAGGTATAGCCGAGGCGCGAGGCGAGACGCCGTGCGACGGTACTCTTGCCGGCGGCGGCCGGGCCGTCGATCGCGATCACAATCGCCATGAGGGAGGGGACAACTCAGTAGGATAGCAACGGCGTGGGTTGGGGCGGCGGTCGGCTGACTATGTCTGGTATCGCGCGCTCAACCATTCCACGATGCGGCGCATGGTCGCAGTATCGCCGCTATCTTGCATAATGCGAGGTAATAGACACTCCGCCAAATTCGCCTCGACGGCCTCATCCACTTGACCCTGAGTCTTTTCGCGTTGAACCATCCTGCGTTGGAACTCCTCCGCGCTCGCCTCTCCGTATTCTGCATGAAAGTAGGCGTTGAACTCGTACAAGAATTCCCGAGCCCGCAGGTGCATGCGCTCGTATTTCTCAACGAAGACATTGTGAATCGCGTTGTCTACTCTCTCCAAAAGGGAAACATGGTTTGCGAGATTGTACTTGATTAACTCGAAATGTTTTATGTCTGTTGGCACGTCTTCAATCGGATCGGATGTGAGCAGAATTACCTTCTTCTCGTAAGCGTCAGCCATCCCAAGTTCGTAGAACACATTCGGATTTCTCCCTGTGATGTCAGCCAGGATGACATCTGCGTCCAATATCTGCTTTCGAACCTTTTCGAGGAGTGGTACAGTCAGGACACGATGATCACCGCGTTCGCAGATTAAGCCGTGTTTCTTGTCCAAGTAATCTCGAAGATAAAGATAGAGAAAGTTCAGCTCAGCCTTGAAGGGCATGATGATGAAGCACCGCTTGTTCGGGCTCATTGAGCCGCTAGTCTAAATCTCCGCATACTTCGTGATCGCTCGTTTGAGAGCACCACGAAATGCGTGAGGATTCGACGGATCGTAAACCAGATAGAGGTAGCCGGCGAGATCGTTGGGAATCTGCGCCTCGTCAGTTTCGCTTCGAAGCAGGATAGTCGGTTTTCTGAGGGCGTGCGCATAGCCAAGCTCGTACATCACACTTGGATTTCCCTCCGTTAGATCAGCGATGACCAAGTCGGACGACTGGATTGTCAGACACTTCGGGTCCCAGCTTAAAACCTCCAAGCCAATCTCGTCGAGAGTCGCACGAATGGCCTCTTGAGTCTGAGCCGTTTCCATTGTGGATGGCATCATGACCAAGGCTCGTTGCCGCCGGATGTCGTCGTGAGAATCGGATATAAGAACCTCGGCTGGCCGCTTTGAAGATTCGGCGGGACGATATTCTTTCATGATCTAATCATAGCGGCTTACAGCCCGCGGAACGCTGGCCCATTTTACGGCCCCGCCGGAGACGTTGGGCTGGTCGGCGGAGTGGGAGGCGGGCCGGGACTGACCGGATCTCTCGGGGAACTCGGATTACTGTTCTGCGTGGGCAGAGTCGTTGTGCCGCCGCCCATGGTCTTGTCCTTCGCGTAGTCGTAGATGAATTCCCACTCGTTGTACTTGGTTTTCTCGTTGTAGATTTTGATGCCGGGGCGCTCGGCCTTACTTGCGAAACCGGCGATGCCACCCCCGAACGTCTGACCTCCGCCAGCGGCGTTTCCGAGAGGAGTTCCCAATTGATTGGGATTGGCATTTCCCGGTCCAAGCACATTGGTTTGGGTCTGCGGCGTCGGGAACTGAGTGGCGTTCGGCTGAAATCCGTTCGGATTTTGCGCGAGAGGGCCGACATCGTTGATTTGGTTGCCGCCGAAGACTCCGGGCGGCGGACCGCCGGGGCGCGGGGAAGTCAGGATATTGCGGATCATGTTGGCCGCGCCCGATGGGTTTTGTCCCGGGATCGGCGGCTGATTCGGGAAGCCGTTGCCGGCGAGTCCGTTATTAGGGTTGTTCGGATCGAAGTTGGTATTGCCGTTGAAGTTTGGGCTGTTATTGAAGTTGCCGTTCGGATTGTTGCGGCCCGCGGCGAGCGCGGCCGGCAAGCCGGGGTTCACGGGAGCGGCATTGGGATCGGTATTGACGCTTCCGGGAAGAACGTTCGGGTTGGGATTGAGGGCGAGATTGTTATCGGGATCCTCGATGATGTTCTGTTCGGGCAATCCGCCCGGAGGCTCCGGCGCGATAGTGGGCTGGTCGGGGTTCGAATTGTTCGCGACATTGCCGCCACCGCCCGGGAGGTCGCTCGGACTCCGGCGAAGACCGGGACCGGTAATCGGGTTCACGGGATTGCTGTTGTCGCTGATGGGCTTTAATTCGGTGATGAAGTTATTCACGCTGCCCGCATCCGGCTTTTTCTGATTGTTCTTTTGCGTGAGCGAATCGGTGAACTGGCCGTTCGCTCCGATGTGGATCGCGCGCCATTCGTCTTTCCCCGTCATCGGGTCCTTATAACGCTGGCGCAGGAAACGCTGATTATTGGAGTTTTCGAGGTCGTCGATCTTGGCCGGGTACTTTTTAAACTTGCGGAAGTAGAGCTGGATGGCGCGTTTGTACTGCTCGCCGCGATCGACCAGAAGCTGCTCCTGATCGCGCTGGGCTTCGAACGCGACGCGCGGCATGGCGGTGTAGAAGGTGATCCCGACGATCGCCATGGTCAGGAAGATGAACAGCAGCGCGTAACCGGATTCGCGAGCGCGAGGGGCCTTCACGTCGAACGTCTCCACCTAACCCAATTCCTGCGCCAGCGGCAGAGTCTGCTCGGTCTTGAACTGGGTATCTTCCATGGTGACGGAGTTGACGCCGATTTTCACTAGGCGATAGCGGCGCTTGAGCAATTCTCCCTCGCTGG
>JAVHMZ010531284.1:0-35133 GCA_034782995.1 Amazona versicolor
CCCGTCGCGAATCGCGCGCTCACGCACCGCAAACCACCGGGGATCCGACCGGGCTAGCGAACGCCAAAGCTTCCTCCAGTCAAACCAACGGCCGGGGTCAGACCGGGCTCGCGTCCGATCATCCGACAAGTCCGGTCCGCAGGTCTGACCCCGCAGCCACCACAGCCGCCACCGCCTCCAACCAGTTCGAATTTTCAACTTCCGTTGATTCGCCTTCTTCCGCACCCCAAACTGCCGCCGCACCTGCTTCCGCAACCCCGATGAAATGTGAAAATGCCGCGTGAAACCCACCATCCGGCCCGCGCGTTTGCGAACACCAGCTTCCCCGCGGCCGCACATCTGCGACCCTGACCATCTGACACTCGCTCTCCATATCAACGAGTTGCAGATCTCACTTTCTGGCAATCTCCGTGCACCTTTACGCCTGCAACTCATGTGGAGACACCTGCGCTATTCGTTCCGCCAGCTCGCCAAGCACCCCAGTTTTTCTCTGGCCGCCATCCTCTCGCTCGCCTTCGGTATCGGCGGTACCGTCGCGGTCTTTAGCCTGACCGATTCCATCCTGCTTCGCCCGCTGCAGTTCGGCAACGAATCCCGCCTGGTGCAAATTTGGGAAGGCCGTCCCAGCTTCAGTTCCACCAACGACCCGGCCGCTGCCGCCAACTTTGCCGATTGGAAACGCCGCAATCACGTCTTCTCCGGCTTAGGCGCTGTCCGCAACACCATCTTCTCCATTACCGGCAACGGTCGTCCGGAACAGGTGGACGCCAACAGAATTACCGCCAACCTGCTTCCTATTCTGGGGGTAAGACCGCTCGTCGGCCGCAACTTCCGACCTGAAGAAGATCAGCCCGGCGCACCTCCCGTCGCCCTCATCAGCGCTCATCTCTGGCAAACCCGCTATGGCTCCGATCCCCAAATCACCCGGAAGACCATTCGCCTCGATGGCATACCGTACTCCATCGCCGGCGTTTTGCCTTTCGGCTTTACCTTCTATAAGAGCTCTCAGGTTTGGGTCCCGCTCGCCCTCTCGCCCGCCGAGTTGCTCGACCGTGACAGCCACTACCTCATGGTCTTCGGCCTTCTGCGTCCTCAAACCACTCTCGATGCCGCCCGTAGCGACCTGCTTGCCATCTCTCGTCAGCTGCAGCACGAGTACCCGGCTAGCAACACCGGCGTGATTACTTCAACGCTTCTTCTCCGCGACCAGCTAGTAGGCAAAACGCGTCCTGCCATCATCGTCCTTGCAGTAGGCGTTCTCATCATCCTGCTCACTACATGCGCCAACATCGCCGGCTTGATGATTGCGCGCAGCACCACCCGGGAACGCGAGCTCGCCATCAAAACCGCTCTTGGTGCATCCCGCTCATCCCTTTTTTATGAGCACTTTTTGGAGAGCATCGTTCTCTCCCTGGTCGGGTGTGTCGCCGGTGTGATGGTCGCGACCGCTTGTGTGCCTCTTCTGGAAAGGCTCGTACCTGCCGGCCTGGCCGCTTGGGCTCACCCCGAAGTCGATAACCGCGCGCTGGCGTTCGCCCTGATCACGTGCCTGCTCTCCGCCTTGATCTTCGCGCTCTTGAGCTATCGCTTCGTCAACACCGATTCCGCCGCCAGCCTGCGTTTCGGCCGATCCGCTGTCTCGAGCGACAAACGCCTGATGCGTTCCTTTCTCGTCGCCGCTCAAATCGCTCTCGCCACCGTCATCCTAGTCGCGACCGGCCTGCTCGGTCAAACCTTCTACAAGCTGGCCCACACCGACCTTGGCTTCAACCCGCAGCACTTCCTCACCTTGCGCACCGAACTGCCTGAATCCGGTGTCTCGCCTTACCGCAACTTCGCCGCCCGTGCCAGTTTTTACAAGCGTGTTCTCGAAGGAGTCGACCGGCTCCCTGGCGTAGTGTCGGCCGGCTACACTTCGCTTCTTCCACTCACCAGCGCCGGCTCTTCTATGGGCATTCTTCCCGAAGGCGCTCCGCCGCGCGCCCCCGGACAGTGGAATGACGCTGCGATGCGAGTCACCACGCCCGGCTATCTGCAGACCATCGGTGCGCGTCTCGCTTCTGGCCGATTTCTTTCTGAGCAAGACAATCCTTCGCACCCGCCCGCTGCTGTCATCACCAAGTCCATGGCTCGCAGCTTTTGGCCCGGGCTGAACCCGCTGGGTCGCCGCTTTCGCGTTGATGATCCGGACACGCCTTACATCACTGTTGTGGGCGTCATCGACGACGTACACTTCGGCTCCATCGAAGAACCGCCTGCTCCACAGGTGTTTCTCTCCTCTTTACAGGACATCTCTGTGTTGGCTTACTTCCGGCCGCGCGACCTTGCCATCCGCGTTACCGGCGACCCTGCCACTTACGCCTCAGCCGTGCGCCGCGTCATCTGGTCTGTCGATCCCGAACAGCCCATCGCGAGCATCCAAACTCTCGACAAAATTGTCGATGATCGTCTCGCTGCCTATGACATCGAAGCCAGGCTATTCAGCTGGTTCGCGGTCGCTTCGCTCCTGCTCTCTTCTATAGGCGTCTATGGTCTTTTGAGCTACGACGTTGCCAATCGGACACGCGAGATCGGTCTCCGCATGGCCCTTGGCGCGCGCCGTCAGAACGTGGTCAACAAGTTCGTCGGCTCCGCTCTGCGCCTCGCGGTTATCGGATTGATTGCCGGCAGCATCGTCTCGTTCTCCCTGATCGGAGTCTTGCGCACGCTTCTGTTCGGCGTCGCCGGCTGGGACGCCCCGTCGCGTATCCTCGCCGCGCTGGTGGTCGTCACCGTCGTGCTCCTAGCCGCCTATCTTCCCGCCCGCCGCGCCTCTCGCATCGATCCTATGGAGGCCCTCCGCTCGGAATGAAAAATGGAACATCGATCACCGTTCCTGGCCTTTCTCATCCACAACCACCTGCAGTCCGATGTTTGGTAGTCGATTGGGTTTGACTCGACGAGTGACTTACAAAACCAACCGAAATCCGAGTGACTGAGTAGCGAAGCATTGCCAAACATTCTTCTGCTGAAAATGTAGCGGCGACGGCTACGCTGGGGCGGCACAGCCGTCACTTGCCTGCAACATCTGGCGTTCTGCCCAGCGAAGGATGCAATCTGCATAAGGAGCGGTGCTTGAAAGTTCAGCATCTCTTCGGCTTTGTCGGCGGCCTTTTTTGAGACGGATAGCCCAGTCTCTTAAAGAGCAATTAAGGTTTGCTAATTAAACAATGCTTGGCTGAACCGCGCCGCTATTGCTGTACGTTATCGCCGGCCCAGCTCTGAGCCAACATGGTGCTGTATTCGCCCGAAGCGTATAGATCGAAAGCCACTTCGTCTGGCATAAGCCGGTCGAACGGCCAATTACGCAGCCATTGCTCGTACCACTGGTCCAGGTAACGATGGTAACGGCGGAGGAACTCGGCTGAAAACATGTCGCGTGGCGGAAGATCTCCGATCACAGCGTGTAGCCCAAAGGCGCGCCGGAAGAGCGAGCAGAAGTCCAGCACTCCCCAGCCTTCGAGTTTCAATCGGACGTGCGCCGGGATGTGTTGTACCAGAAGCACGGCAAAAGTTTCTGGGCGGAGACGACGCCCTGCGAAATGGTTGGAGTCTGTGGCTGCTTCAGCACACTGCTCAATCCAACGGGTCAGATCTTTCCCGATGTAGAACAGCATGCGCAACTCGGCGTACCGGCCGCGCAGCAACAGTCGATCCAGGTCCTCGATGGAAGCCTGACCGCGCGGTGTGAATCCCTGCAGTTCGAGACTTGCTCTCGAGCTCTCAAGGAGCGACCCCTGGTCTTCGGAAGTCGAAAACGGGTGTAGGATCAGCGGTGGCAGTTTGAAAGCGTGTACAGCGGCGGTCTTCATGGTGGTCTCAGCGAGATCTGTCATTTCGAGTGTAAGCCTTGAATACGGTCGAGAGTCAATCGGTTAAACCCTCCCACACTCCGTATCGGCAGATTGAACGAGAACCTTAGCTCTTCCGCAGCAGCTAGTACTTAAGATTGCGAAATGGCGCGACAAAAGCACGTTGTGGTAAGTGAATGATCGACGCCTAGGAATAGCCTGTGTGCATATACTCATAGGCATGCTCGGTGGCATAGAAGCGGGTGGCACGAAGTTTATTTGCGGGATTGGAACCTCTCCAGGCGACCTGAAAACGGCACAGTTTCCTACTTCGTCGCCCGAAGTAACTCTGCAGGGAGTGATCCGCTTCTTTAAGGAAGCGAAGACGCCACTAGATGCGATCGGCATAGGGTCGTTTGGTCCCGTTGACCTTCACCCCAGCTCACCGACATATGGACACATCACTTCGACTCCCAAGGCGGGTTGGACTAACTTCGATCTGGTAGGCGCAATCCGATCCTTCGTCGATGTTCCAATTTTGTTCGACACCGACGTGAATGCAGCCGTCCTGGGTGAAGCGCGCTGGGGGGCGGCGCGCGGCCTGACTGACGCGATTTACATAACCATCGGTACCGGCATTGGCGGAGGCGCGCTTGTGCGAGGAAGAGTGGCGCACGGACTGGTGCATCCGGAGATGGGACATTTGAGGCTACCGCACGACTTGAAGGCTGATCCCTTCCCTGGGTCTTGCCCTTTTCATGGCGACTGCTTTGAAGGTCTGGCGGCAGGACCAGCAATCCAGGCGCGTTGGGGCTCGGTGGCCACCACGCTTGCGCCCGACCATCCCGCGTGGGCCTTGGAGGCACGCTACATCGCGCTCGGGCTGGTCAACCTCGTAGTTACGCTTTCACCGCAGCGCATCCTGCTAGGCGGAGGCGTAATGCAGCAAACTCACCTCTTTCCGATGATCCGAAGAGAGCTGTCTCAATTATTGAATGGCTACGTTCAGAACGCTGAGTTGCTGGAGCACATGGACCGCTACGTCCAGCCGCCCCAGTTGGGAGGCCAAGCCGGAGTTTTAGGTTGCTTAGCACTCGCCGAGCAGGCTGCGGCTGAAGCGCAATTGATGTCCGTCCGCTCCTCCGGGAGCGCGCGGGCATGACGGTCAGCGGAGCACTCGTCAAGAGCACAATCGTAGCGGCATTAGGGGGTCTGCTTTTCGGTTTCGATACGGCGGTGATCGCAGGAACTACGGCCGGACTAACTGCAGCCTTCGCTCTTACCCCGGGGACGTTGGGACTTACAGTCGCCATTGCACTAATCGGCACCGTTCTTGGATCAATCTTTGCCGGGATTCCCGGAGACCGTTTCGGACGCCGGGACAGCCTGCGCGGGCTCGCGGTACTCTACTTGATCTCCGCCCTCGGGTGTGCGATCGCCTGGGATTGGTATTCGCTGGTCTTCTTCCGTTTCATAGGAGGGCTCGCGATCGGCGGATCGTCGGTGCTGGGCCCGATGTACATCGCCGAAATCGCGCCGGCTGATTTGCGTGGAAGGCTGGTGGGTTTTTTTCAGTTCAATGTGGTGGCGGGGATTTTAGTCGCTTATCTCTCGAATTACCTGATTACGCTGGGCGGCTTTGGCGCGAATGAGTGGCGCTGGATGCTGGGTGTTTCCGGATTACCGGCGTTGCTCTTCTTCATCATGCTGTTCACCATTCCTCGCAGCCCGCGATGGCTCGCGCAGAAAGGCCGTCTCGAAGAATCACGTGCGGTGCTGGTGGCTGTGGGTGAGAAAAACGTCGATACCGAACTGGCGGACATCGTGAGGTCAATCGACCTCGAGCATGGTCACGGACATGAGGCACTGTTCCAACGTAAGTACGCCTATCCTGTATTTCTTGCCATCGCGATTGGAATGTTCAATCAGCTCTCGGGCATCAATGCCATCCTTTATTACTTGAACGACATCTTCGCTCTCGCCGGGTTCAACAAAGTCTCGGGCAATCTGCAGGCAGTCTTAATTGGCTTCACAAACCTGCTTGCGGTAATCGCAGCGATGTCGATCATCGATCGTGTCGGGCGCAAGACTCTGCTTTTGATTGGATCGGTGGGCTGCGTGATCGCGCTTGGCGGAGTGGGCGCGGTGTTCTTGAGTCACAGCCATGAACAGTACCTGGTCTGGCTGCTTGTCTTGTTCATCGCATCATTCTCGTTCTCGCAAGGCGCAGTGATCTGGGTCTTCATCAGCGAGATCTTTCCCAATCGGGTGCGCGCGAAAGGACAAAGCCTGGGCAGTTTCAGCCATTGGATTATGAACGCGATCATCTCGTTCAGCTTTCCGATCATGGCTAGCTACTCCAAGGGTGCGCCGTTTGTGTTCTTCGCGGCAATGATGGCTATACAGTTTGTTGTGGTGCTGATCTGGTTTCCGGATACGAAAGGCGTCACGCTCGAAGACATGCAGGCAAAGCTGGGAATTGCGTAATGAGCGCGCGTGTTGCGTTCCGCTGGCTTTAGACGCTGGGTTCAGTGCTGAAAGGCCATTCGCCGCGACGACTGGAGCGCCACAAGTACGCGGCAATCCCAAACACGACTAACGCCACACCGCTTAGAAGATACGTCAGACCGCTAGTGGCCAGAATGTAAACCCATCCAGCCAAAGCAATCACTACGGGAACCGGATAGAGCGGCATCGAGAACGGCCTCAGTATTTCTTTGCGAAGCTTGCGAATGACGAACACAGCGATGCACTGGGCGGCGAACTGAGTGAGAATCTGTATCACGATAAGCGCCTTGATGAGCGCCTCCAAACTGAGCAGACAAGCGAGCGCCGAAGCGATGCCCAAGAAAATGACCGAGAACGCAGGAAAATGCTTGGTGGGATGAATGCGTGCAAAAGGCGAAAAGAATCGCCCTTCGACGGCTGCGGCGTACGGCACGCGCGTGTATCCGAGTAGCACGCAGAACACCGACGCGAAGGCGATCCAGAGAATCAGCATCGTTACTCCGGCTGCGACCTTGGAACCATAAAGGTGCTGTATGAAGTCCGAGATGATGGCCTGCGATTGAGCGGCTTGTTGCCAGGGCAGGACGCCAATGATCGAGAGGCTCATCGCTATGTACAGCAAAGCTAAGATTGCGATGGAAAGAATGATGGAGCGCGGAATCGTTACGCTCGGATTCCTGATCTCCCCACCGATCAGACAGACGGTGAAGTAGCCGCTGTAATCGTACATGCTAATGAGCGTGGCGGCGCCGAGTCCGCTTATGAATGTGGGCGAGATCTGGAAGGCGTTCGGTGGGAATTGAAAGGCAATTCTTGGTTGGAAATGCGTTGCTCCGCCCCAGATGATGATTCCCATGGTGAGCATCAAGCCGATCCAGAACACGGTCGAGATCTTGCCGATGGATCGGATGTCGCGGTAGAGAAGTACGGTCGCTGCCAGGCAAACCGCCACTGCTACAAGCGTGTGCTCGAGTCCAGTCATGGCGGGGAAGAGATAGCGTGCATAGTCGGCGAAACCGACTCCACCTGAAGCTGCTGTTAGTGGAGCCGCCAGCATCACTTGCCAGAGAAATAGAAACCCCAACAGCCGCCCGTACGTGCGAGGACCGAATGCCTGTTGCAGATATTCATACGAACCGCCAGTACCAGGCATAGCCGCGCCCAGTTCTGCCCACACCAGTCCGTCGCACGCGGCAATTAGTGCTCCGAGAACCCAGCCGGCCAGTGCCTGTGGGCCATGCATGGTCGAGAGAATGAGTGGAATGGTGAGGAACGGCCCGACTCCTACCATTTGCAGCATGTTCGCGGCGAGGGCAGGGAAGAGAGTCAGGCCGCGCTCAAGACCTTTCGAAGCCTCGCCGGGCGAGGCAGGACCGACAGCTTGGGGCGGCCGCAACTACTGGCTCGAATGTTCGGATTTCAATGGGCGTATGGACACTTCTTTGAAGAAGACGATGTCGTGGTCGCCATGGTTCTGCAAACCGAAGTAGCCTGCATCCGGGCGGCGTCCGCGGTCGGGTTCAAAGGATAGCTTCTTTGGTGGCACCGGCGCGCCTTCCGTGTAGTCGGTGACCTTCTCGCCGTTGACAGTGACGATTGTGTGCGGCCCGTCGAGCGTGATCTCCATAGTATTCCACTCAGGGCCCGGCTTGCCTGGCTTGGCGAGCGGCTTAGTAAGCGAGTAGAGCGTCCCGGTCACGTGATAATCGTCTTCGTTGCCGCGTTCCGGATGATTGTCGATCTGGACTTCATAGCCCTTGTTCACCGGCATCCAGGGTTCTGTTGGTGCTGTGGGAATGCGGATGAAGACACCGGAGTTATCGTTCTCGTCGCGCATGCGGTAAACGACCCGAATGACGCAGTCATTCACCTTCCCGCCCGTCCAGTAAAGCAAGCCCATGCCGCCGTGCGTCTGGATGATCCCGTTCTCAACCGTCATGTCGCCCTTGCCAACATGTTTCCAATCGCTCAGATCTTTGCCGTCGAAGAGCGGCTTCCACTCAGCCGTTTGCGCCGAGACGGCAGAGGCGGCGAAAGCGCCTAACGCGAGCGCGAGAAGAGTCGTACGCATAGTGAAAGCCTACACTAGCAGCGGCGCGGCCAAGACAAAGCCCTGATGCACGCGGCGTTTTCGATTTAAAATAACCAGAAGCTGTTTCGGAGGAAATCGCTGAATGAGTGCACCTACGCAAGCTCAACCCGAAGTTCTTGAGGATCAGAAGCAAGCGCCTCGCTGGGGATTGACATCGCGCGTGGCGTTTCGATTCATCTTCTCGTACTTTATACTTTTTAGTCTTTTGACCCAAGTTTTTGCTGGCTTGCTTCCTCTTCCAACTGTCGAGGTTCCAGACCTCGCCACCTTGCCTCCAGTCCGCCCCCTCGTAATCTGGACCGCCAGGCACATCTTTAACTACAAACCGGCTCTGGTTTACACCGGCAGCGGGAGCGGAGACAAAGTGTTCGATTGGGTGCTCGCTTTTTGCCTGCTATCGATAGCCTTGATTGCGACCGGCATTTGGACTTTCCTCGATCGCAGAAGAGTGAATTACGACAAGCTCTACGACTGGTTTCGCGTGTTCATTCGTTTCGCGCTGGCGGGACAGCTTTTCGTTTACGGATTCATAAAGGTTGTACCGATGCAGATGTCGTTTCCTGCCTTGCAGCAGTTGCTCGAGCGGTTCGGCGACTTCTCCCCTATGGGTGTCCTCTGGTCGTCAGTCGGGGCCTCGCCTGCGTACGAAAGATTTGTGGGATGCGCAGAGTTGCTAGCTGGATTGCTGCTGATTGTACCGGCCACCAGCATGCTCGGAGCCTTGATTTGTCTAATCGACATGTTCGAAGTCTTCGTGCTGAACATGACCTACGACGTTCCGGTGAAACTGTTCTCGTTTCATCTGATGCTCATGGCCGCTTTTCTGCTGATTCCGGAGCGGTTGCGGCTGGTGCGGTTCTGCTTTCTCGACTGCTCGGTCGGGCCTTCGTTAACCCGGAAGCTTTTCTCTCGCGACCGCACGAACCGGATTTCTACCGCAGTCCAGATAGCGTTTGGTCTGACGCTCTTCTTCGCAACGCTGTATGGCACGCGAGCAAGCTGGTTCAAGTGGGGCGGCGGAGCGCCCACCTCTCCTCTCTACGGGATCTGGAATGTGGACGAAGTGTCTATCGATGGCGCAATCCGCGCTCCACTGCTCACCGATTTTGGCCGCTGGCGGCGTCTGGTATTCGAGTACCCCCAATGGACTGCCGTTCAGCGCATGGACGATTCATTCACCGGCTTCGGAACCAACTTCAACGCGAAACGATCTACCCTCGCATTAACCAGATACGACGATAAGAAGTGGAAAGGCCAATTGTCCGTTCATCGCGCCGGCAAAGATCGCATGACGCTCGATGGTCAAATGGGTGAGCACAAAGTGCGCATGCAACTAAGCCTGATGGATCGCGGCAAATTCACCCTGGTCAATCGAGGATTTCACTGGATAGAAGATTACCCCTACAATCGCTGACCGCGGCTGAAGCGACGAGCAAGTCGACCGCCGCCTAATTTTCCCTTGCTTACCTAGAGAACTCGTTGTATTCTTCTCTTGGAGACCAAGGGAAGTGCGATTTGAGTAAACCGTCCGATCTGGTTCAAGGCACGCTCGATCTTCTACTGCTTAAGATTCTGGCGCTCGAACCTCTGCATGGCTGGGCGATTAGTATCCGCCTGAAACAAGTTTCTGGAGACGTGCTGCAAGTTACCGAGGGTTCGCTCTACCCGGCACTGCACAAATTGGAGCACGAGGGTTGGATCACTGCCGAGTGGAAGCAAACCGAAAATAACCGGCGAGCGAAGTTCTACTCCCTGACGAAACCGGGGCGCAAACAGTTAGAGGCTGAATCGGCAAACTGGAATCGCCTTTCTTCAGCGATATCGCGCGTAGTCAAACTCAAGGAAGCCTAGGTATGGACTGGCAGCGTTGGCGTCACGTGTTGCCGCTTCGGCTACGGTCGATGTTCAAGCGCACAGCGGCCGATCTGGAACTCGATGAAGAGCTGCGCTTCCATCTGGAGTGCAAAACAGAAGAAGCAGCCAGCCAGGGGTTCACGGCTCAAGAGGCTCGTTACCACGCGTTGCGCGCCATCGGCGGTATCGAACAGCGTAAAGAGGAAATGCGAGACATGCGACATGTCCGCTGGTTTACCGATTCAATCGCGGATCTGAGGTATGTGATGCGGGCGCTCCGCAATGCCAAACTCTTCACTGCCCTAGTGGTTCTGACGCTTGGCCTGGGCATTGGCGTCAACAGCGCGATGTTCAGTTTGGCCGACGCCGTACTGCTGCGTCCCTTACCGGTTCCTCGCGCCTCCGAGATCGTGACGCTGAGCAACTCCACGCCAAGTTCCGCTAACGAATCCGTGGGAGCTCTTTCGTATCGGAACTACGCGGACTTGCGCGATGGGAACAGAAGCTTCAAAGGACTGGCGGCTTATACCTTCGCAATCAACTTCGGCTTCGCAGAGCGCCGGGGCGAACTGCCGACGCTGAAGGGAGGCATTCTCGTCAGCGGCAATTTCTTGCAAGTGATGGATGTTGAGCCTCAGTTGGGGAGGGCCTTCACCGCTGAAGAGGACCGCGTTCCGGGTCGCAATGCAGTGGTAGTCTTGTCGGACCAGTTTTGGCGAGGGCACTTTGGTGGAGATCGCTCCGTCCTTGGGAAACGGCTACTTCTCAATGGCGTGGAGTTTTCCATTGTTGGCGTTGCGCCCAGGAAGTTCACCGGCTTGGATGTATATGTACGTCCCGACTTTTTCATTCCGATGATGATGTGGCCGCGGCTCATCGCCGGCGCAAAACAAGATCCGTTAAATGATCGCGGAGATCGAGAACTGATCGTGAAAGGGCGCTTAAAATCCGGCGTGACCGCCGGACAGGCTGTAGCGGAATTGAACACAATCGCGGTAAACCTGCGCCGTGCCTACCCGAAAACAAATCGTAATTTGAACTTTGTCTTGCGAACTGAGTTCGCGACGCGGATGCATGACGACCCCTCTGATGCCGTGCTGATCGTTGTTCTGCTGGCCTTAGCAGCGGCCGTACTGTTGATTTCAACGGCCAACGTGGCCAGTCTCTTGCTTGGCCGAGCGCGCTCGCGTTCCCGGGAGATTGCCGTGCGGCTGGCGATTGGCGCCGACCGATTACGCCTCCTTCGCCTATTGCTAGTTGAGAGTCTGGTGTTTGCACTGCTGGGCGGAGTCGTCGGTACAGCATTCGGATACGGAGGAGTGCGATTTTTCAGCCGTTTTCAACTGCCGACGGACTTACCGTTGAAGCTGTCTGTGCAGCTCGACCGGCGAGTCCTGATTTTTAGCCTGGCTGTTTCGCTGCTAAGCGCCATTCTTTGCGGTTTAGCGCCTGCGCTGCAGACTACTCGAACGAATCTAGTCACGGCGATCAAAACAGCGAATGCTGAAATTCCCGGACGCCGTAAGCTTTGGGGGCGCAATACCCTGGTGATTTGCCAGGTTGCTGCTTCACTCTGCCTGCTGATGGCGGCGCTTCAGTTGGTGCAAACTTTTCGTGAGAAGTGGCGCGGAGGTCCCGGATTTCGTACTGATCACATTCTCACGATGAGTTTCGATCCCACGCTGGTGGCCGATAGCGAGGCGCAGACGCGAAGATTTTATCGGGATCTCGTGCGGGGCGTTCGCCAGTTGGGGGGCGTGAACTCAGCCGCGCTGACCGGTGAACTTCCGATGGCAAACGAGATTGACGGAGTTGGCGTGATCCCGCAGGATTTCACCATGCCGGCCGGCATAGAGAGCTTTCCAATTGACATGGATGTGGCTGACACAGGATACTTCGAAACCTTCGGTGTCGAGCTCATTGCAGGTCGTACATTCCGCGACAGCGATACAGCCACTTCCACCCCTGTTGCCGTGGTTAACGAACAGTTTGCGAAACGGTTCTGGCCGAAGGGAAATGCACTCGGCAAGCGCTTTCGAATAAACAACGCCGCTAACAATCTGGCGGTTGAAATCGTCGGCCTCACGAAGACAGCAAAATACGACTGGATCGGAGAACCTCCAACCCCGTTCGTGTATCTACCATTTGCGCAGAGATCACGAGATCGGATGACGTTGCTGATTCATTCTCAAAGCCCAACCGAAGAAGTGGCCGAGGAGGTACGCCAACTGGTACGTACCCTGGACTCTCGCCAGCCCGTTTTCGGAGTGCGCACAATCGAAGAATACTACCAGAAGCGAGTCTTAATGGCGCCGACCATGATCCTCCAAATCGTGAGTACGATGGGCGTGATCGGATTGGTTCTGACGCTTTCCGGACTTTACGGACTGGTGTCTTATTCGGCCAGTCAAAGAACGCGTGAGATCGGGATCCGCATGGCGGTGGGCGCAGATCGGACAGAGATTTTGCGTATGGTGCTGAAAAAAGCGCTCATCCTGGTTGCCACCGGGATTGCGATCGGCCTGCCTTTGGGGCTGGCGGCGGGGCGAGGATTCAACAGCATCTTTCAAAGTTCGGGAATGGAAATGCAACCTCTTCTTCTGATCCTACCTGGGATGCTGGCGGTAACAGTAGCGGCAGCATTTATACCGGCGAGAAGAGCCTCGCGCCTGGAGCCAACACGTGCCTTGCGGTATGAATAGGTCAGTTGAGACCTAGTTGCTTGCGGATGCGGTCGGTCACTTCTTTCGTGATCAGGTTGAGGCGCAGCGTCGCGTGCTCGTTTTCGTGAAGCTCGATAGCCGATGCCTCCGAACGAACGGCGCGCACAAAATCAGGGTTGTCCCCGAGATCGGGATCGCCATCCTCTACGGCAAGAGCTAAATATTTCCCAGGTGTTCGGTCTTCCATCACGAAATGCAAGTGTTGGTCCAACTCGAGATTCCACGCTTGTGCGCGCGAAAGATCTTCTTGCCGAATCAACCAGACGTTCGCTGCTTTATGAAGCCCATCCTGGGGGACAATGACATCGCCGCTTATGTCGGCAACACCTCTGCTGTAGGTGAGCGTCACCTCGAGATGGGCGCCGCTGGGAACCTCGAGGGCGTGCGGATCGATCTCACTCCCGCCCGATTTTGCCGACTTAAGATAACAGTGGCCGGCGTTTGTGAAACCGATCCAGTATTTCCCAGGAGACAAGTCACTTAAACGATAGATCCCGTTTTCAGGCGCGAACGCATATGATCCCGCGCGAACGGAGCCATCCGCGCCAACAGGATTAACGAACAACGATCCAATGGTGGATGGTTTCTCCTCCCCTTCCACCACGACCCGAGCTCGAATTTCCGCCGGCTCAAAGGGCGTGATCACTACGTTGGAAACGCTGCGGTCGAGTAGTTCGACTTCGCTCGAGCCCACGCCCCTCGCTTCCCCCGTCCCCTGCCTTACCAGCGTGACTCGATGAGGGCCCGGCGGAAGATCGGCAACCTCAAATGAGCCGTCGCTCGAGATTTTGCCATCCACCCCAGCAAAGTTGATTTCGGGGTTTGTGGAGACAGTTACGAGATACTCCGAAGTATGGCCGGCGATCCCGATGACTCTCCCGGTTATCGACAGAACCTGGCCTCGTTGTACTTGAATGTTTATGCCCTCCTGTTCCTGGCCTGTTACCAAACGGAAGCTCTGCGCCCGGCTGAGGCTTGGCGCCGCGGGGAAGAAAGTCCGATAATCTTGCAGTCTTGTAGGTTTACCGTCTGCATCCACCAAAACTTTATGTGCATATTCAGCAGGAGTACCGGTTCCCAGCGGGTCTGCGCTTACCCAGTAAATGCCGGGCATGAGATCCTCAAAGCGATAGCGCCCGTTGCGATCAGCTTTGGTAGTTTCCGTGGGGCTGATAACCGCATCTCTACCTCGGCCTTCTCGTTTCCAGAGCGTGACGTTATAACCAGGCATCGGGTCGCCTTCGGCATCGTGAATCTGTCCAGTGAGCGAGCTTGCGGGGAAGAGACGTAGAACAAGTGCTTTGCATTGCTCGCCGGCATGAAGGCGAAGCAGGACCTGGCTGTCGCCCTGACGGACTTCACCGTAACGACCGGAAAGATATCCGTTCTTGGCCGCGAGCAGTTGATAGGAGTCAGGTTGAACATCGGCAAACTGGAAGTGGCCGGTCGCGTCGGTGGTCGCGAGCAACTCCAGGTTGGCCTCGTCAGATATGAGCGAGACATGTGCTTTCGCAACCGGTTCTCCAGTAGGCGCAAACACCACTCGACCTTCGACAAACGCCGGCGTTTCAGGAGCGGCGGTGGTTTGAGCTGTCGCGACGGCGGCCCAAAACACGCAAAGGTACAGCTTCACGGTTCGTTTGCATCTCAGACGCGTTTTTGGCGAGACGAGTTACTTCGATCTGGAACAGCTCACGCGTTAGAACGAAAAACGAATCTGCAAATCTAAGCGCCGTTGATTGCTGGCCGTTGCCTCTGCTCCATAACCACCTGTGATGCCGGTTGGCTCCATGAAATACGGGGAAGTCAGCGCACCATTAAACGTGTTGAGATTCTCGTGATTGAGAATGTTGCGTGCGTTGACGGAGAGCGTCAGGTTATAACGGTGCTCACTGCTTTCGCCGGGGCCGCCAAATCCGCCTCCGCCAAACCCGCCGCCACCTCGGCCCCCGCCACCTCCGCCTGCGCGCGCGCCGCCCGACGGACCCTTGAACTTGGTTGTTCCAAAGCCGAAAGTTTTGCTTACCCGCAGATTCAAGCCAATGAAGCCCGCAGTGGTGGCGATATTCCGCTCGATCATATTGGATGTCCCGGGTGCAGTTGCCAGAGGCTGTGACTCCAGATAGCCAAAAGGCGTGTTATAGGGCGTGGTGTAATCGACCACTTCAGGTCTTGCGGTTGGTGTGCCCGTACCTTGTAGATAAAGATCTGTACCGGTTGTGATGTTGTAAGGAGTCCCGCTATGCGCGACTAAGAATGGAGAGAAACGCAGCCCCCACTTTGCCATGATCGAGCCGCCTAGGAACAAGTTGTGCTCGATATCCAAAATCGATCGCCCCCACTCCGCGGCCACATTATAAGAATTCGCCGGCAGCGTTCCCAAGCCGTCTGTGTCGCTATGCGCGTTGGTAAACGAGTAGCGGCTGAACAGAGTGAACCACTTCCCCACCTGGCTGTTTACGCCGACCATCACTTGAGTCTGTTTAAAAATGCCTGTCGACTCGTAGTTGTAGATGTCGCCGATGTCGTTTCCATATGGGCGAACGAAGCCAACCCCCTGGTTCCCGCCCTGATCGTACGCAGAAGAACCGGGAGGCAGCAAGCCGGGAACCGGAATCGGTGCGTTGATGTCGCGGGTGCGCAGTTCATGGGTGCCGCGCGAATTCACGAAATTCGCATTGAGAGTGGTTTTTCCGAAGAGTTGCCGTTCCACGGACACTGCAGTTTGCATCAGTCGCGGCGCCTTCAGCGTTGGGTCAATCTGGTAGCGCTGGGCGGAACTGGCAATTACGTTCGTCAGATTTTGTGGCAGAATCTGCTGATCAAATGCAGCATTGAACACACTTGGGTTGTTCTGCAGGTAAGCGGTCTGATTGCTCTGGTTATAACGGTAAGCCGTCAGAACGTTGGTCGCCGCGAAGCGCTCGTAGAAATAACCCCAACCTCCGCGAATCACGGTTTTCGGTCTCGAATTCCCGCCCTTTGAATCAGGAGACCAGGCGAAGCCGACGCGCGGCGCCCAATCGTTCTTGTCGTTGATATTGGTTTGCGATTCCCATCGCAGACCCAAGCTGACGGTCAGGTTCGGCCGAACCTTCCAGTCGTCTTGCACGAACGGGCCGAAATCAAGTTGGTAGAAGCTGAGGTTCGGATTCCCCGTATTGACGGTGTACTTGGATGGTCCGTAACCGAGATTGTGAATCTGAGTGTCTGTCCTGCCCGCAGCGAAGAGCTGTTCCGTAAGAAGGTATTGCTGAATAGACTGCAAGTTCGCCGTCTGTCCAAGTACTGGATTGAGATTGGCGTCTAACAAAGGGAATGTTCCGCCGAGGAATTGATACGTGCCGTTGAAGCCCTGTGGACTCGAATCTTCGATCGAACTGGCCCGAACGCGAACTCCGAATTTCGTAGTGTGAGCGCCCCAGGTGACTGAAGTGTAGTTCTGCAGCTCGTAGTCTGTCGTTGTGTCAAACGAGCTCGGGTAACCAGGCGCGCTGTATCCCGAACCGCCAGAAGTAAACGACTGCGCCACCATTAACTGCGGCGCAACACTTTGGCTCACATAGGAGAGCGACTCACGATCAAACTGGAAGCGGGTTTCGTTGATCGCTTTCGGACTGAGCACTGCCGTATCGACAATCTGAGCGCTGTTCTCCGTAGAAGGATAGCCATAGCCGCTGCTTGGAAAGTTGATCGCGCCAATGGTCGTATCGGGTAGTTTGAAGCCGCCAATGCCCGTCACGATGCGATCGTTCTCAAGCCAGCTGTATCGAAAGCTGAGAGTGTTGCTAGCGCCGAGTTGATAGTCGATCCGTGGGCTTACCGTGGTTCTTCGCTGTGGCGTAGGAAAGAAAGTCTGGTAAGAAAGATTGCTCAGAAAGTCGAACGTGGGAATAGTCGCGGTGACAATGCCGTTATCGTCAATTTGCCGGCGCTCCACATCAATGAAAAAACTTCCCTTCTTGGTGAGAGGTCCACTCACATTGCCGCCAAAGAGCTGAGTTCGAAAAGGCGGGTTAACAGTGAGAAACGGATTGCGCGAGTTCCAAACGCCGTCGCTGATGGTGTAGTAACCTTGCCCGTGAAACCGGTCTGAGCCCGGCTTTGTGAAAATTTGAATGCGCCCGTAGCCTAGCTTGTCGAATTCAGCCGAAAAAGGGTTCGAATTTATGCGAATCTCGCGGATTGATTCTTTCGGAGGCAGGCGGCCTCCGGTGAAGCCGTCAATATAGATCTGGTTGCCGCCCGGTCCTGCCGCCGGACCGGCAAGCGCCTGCAGATCGGCCGTGAGGTCGTCAGGGTCATCGGGCAGTGCGTCCAGGTCTTCCGGTTTCAGCACCAAAGCCGTGGCATTGTTGGCAGGCTCTGTACTAATGGTGTTCGTGCTGGTATCCGTTACGGTCACTTCCTGGCGCTTCGTCTGAATGCTCATCGTCAGGTTTACCGCGGCAGTCTGATTCGCGGCCACCGTAGCGGCTGCTATTCCTTCCTGCTGCAGTCCGGAATAAGTAGCAGAGACGGTGTAAGTGCCGGGATCGATCCCGCGGAAGGTGTAGCTGCCGTCCACTCCGCTGGTGACGGTTTGCACGGTGCCCTGGTTGTTGGCCAGTGCAACCGAAGCGCCCCGGATGATTGCTCCGCTACCGTCTTTGACCACTCCGTGAATACTTCCGGTGTTAGGCCCCGCACGCCGCGCCTGTGTCTGACGAGTAGCATTGGCATCTGCTGCTGCGGGTGTTTGCGCAGCGAGAGAGCTTAAAGCCGTCAGCGCTGCTATGCATACACGTGCACTGAATGAACTCATTCGATTTTGAACCTTGTATTTGCTGCTGAGTTTCTACTGCGGGGCGTTCATTTCACCCAAGCCCCAATCGCCACCGGTTGCTTGACCTCCCTGACGGGCAGGCGCGGACTGTAGAATCGGCTCCACTCCGGCAATGATGTTGTTCGCAATCAGAGATTGTGTGCCGGCGTCTGTCGCGACACCGGAGATAACCAGAGCATCGCCCGGCTTGAGATCCGCTAGCGAGATCTTAGGCAGGCGCTCAATCATCTGCGAAATATCGGCATTCCCTCTTGCCCGCATGCCCCCGCCCGTCGGCGGTTGACCGCCCGCTCCTTGCGGAGGAGGACCACCAGAAGGTGGTGCATTACCACCAGGAGGCGGACCGGTATGTGGCGCTTCTCCGCCAGCTCCAGGGGGTTCGGATGATGCATTTGGATTAGCCCGGCGGGCCAGTTGTGCCGCCAGCATGGGTGGTAGCCGGTGGATCGTAGACTGATCGTTGAGCGAAATCTCAACCGGCTTCTTGGTCGCGAGATCTTTTATGGTGAGCGATTTGCCGTCCGGACCGATGGACAACACCGTTCCGTTGAGCGTGCGGAAGGCGCCCGAATAAATCTTCCGAGCTTTGATGCTGGCGCCATCTTCACTGTGTTCCCCTATCACGCGCACCTGGTCGCCAGGCTGAATCTCGGAGAGCTGCGAGCTTGCGGAAGAGGACGGGTTAGAGGGCGAATAGCGGCTGAACTCGGTAGAAGACGTCGTTTCCAGCGAGACCTGCTTGGGACCTGCCGGGGTTCGCGTACTAAGCAGAATCTTCCCAGTCGCGGGTTCAATAGAACTTACAATGCCGGCCGTGCTGTGTTGCCACTCTGCCGCCTGTGCCTGGTGTGCCTGCTGAAGGTCTCGTCCTGACATCAGAACCACGCTGCGGGCGGCGATTTTATCTGGATTGTCAACCGGTTTCGAGCCGCGAACGTCAACCCGGTCTCCCACCGCTAGATCGTCCGCCGCGATCCTCGTTCCTGCTTTAAGATCTTTAGCCCCAGGTGGAACCTTAATCATCGTTCTGGTTTCTGCCAGCAAAATCACATGTTCCGTTCCGGACTTATCTTCTTTGATAGTCACGGAATGCTGAGCAGAGTCAATAGCGGTGATGGTTCCGATAACGTGTTCGGTTGGTTTCGCTGTGGCAGCGGCCGATGAGTCTTGAGGGCTGGCAGAGCCAACTTTGAAACAGCCTAGCCATAGCAGAAAGAAAAGATTTATGGGAAGGGACCAGGCCTTCTTCATATTTCCGTACGCTTACATCCGCTCATGAAGATCAAGGCGGGTTCGACGTATGGGAAGTTACAGCCTAGAGACGGTTTGGGATGAGAAAGGGCGCACGCCTCAATGAGAGAAGCTTGCGCCCAGCAAAGGAGAGCAATTCTTAAGCAGCGCTTACGAACATGTCATCGAACAACTCTTCACCATCAGCCTGATGACGGTCAGCCTGTTCTTGACACTGAATGCAATAAGGCGCCCAGGGCACAGCCGACAAACGTTTGGGACTGATCTCCTCCTCACAATGAAGACAGGTCCCGAAGGAACCATCTTCAATGCGGCGAAGCGCAGCTCGCACATTCCTTAGAAGATTGGATTCACGATCAAGATTTCTTATCGCCAATTCTCGTTCCGAGGCATGTTGCACCTCATCCAAGGCATCGGCGCTTTTCTCAATCGTGATCGCATCGCGATTACGAACGATCCGCTCTAATTCGTCCTGCTTGTTCTCCAGGATCTTCTTAAATTTCACTACTTCTGTCTTTGTCATTTTGCTCTCCTTCCCTACTGAATCGCTTGCCGACTAAAAACTCGGCGCAGCCAAATTAAATGCTTAGACGTAACTAAGCGCCGAACGGTTCACTGAACGGGGTGTCGTTTTTGACCGCACTCCCGAGCAACACTAAAACGTCTATGGACTCCGGAGTTCGACAAGCGTATCCAGGCTGTTCTACTCGAAAATTGCCCCCGCCTAGGAACTGCTTCCTCGACGGTAGTTCTGCGATCAGCCGACGCTTTTCAGGTCTCCAGATCATAACACGTCCAGCTAGCAATTCAGTTGCCACACCTTCCTCTCGCGAAATCCCATTCCCGTGCCTTGCTCACAAATGTGGAGGGAAGATCTCCAACCCACTCATCTGCACAGCATTTGCCGAATCGCCCGCAGAGACGTCAGACTTAACTGATCATGCCCACTGCTGTGAATAGGTGGTCGAGAACGGAAAAGCTCTCAACGAAATCGGAAAGAAAGTAATGGAGAGCGTAAAGTCTGGATTTTGAATCAGAGTGCGCGGCTAGTTCACTCGAACGCGATGCTTTTCTTTCAGCACGAGCTCGTCGAAGATTGCGAGAACCTTCTTACGATAGCTATACATCTGCCGGAGAGAATCGCGGAAGCCTTCTTCGTAGCGGCGCGGATGTAGCCATTTGTTTAGGAGCGGCCTAGGTACATCGATATCGCGGCGAAGGTCTTCGGCAGAGTGGCCGCGCAAGAATAGTCCGTAAAAAATAGCTGCTTCTCGCTGTGGAGCTAGCGGGTCGAAATCTTCACGGACCAACATCTCAACATCCTACGAATTCATATCGTACAACGAATATCATTGTTTCGCAGCAGAAGGAGAGGTCAATTTCATAGGACTACGCGCTCGATCCAGCGAATCTTTTTCCGATGCAATTACCGGCCTCAAGCCACGGGTCGCAACTCTTCCACGAGCCCGGAAATTTCAGTTTTTGCCACGGCGTATGCCGGCAGAAGCACCGTCGTTGCGGAATATGACTCACGCTCGTGGCGAGTGCTCAAAACTCCGTCGTGAACCATAACAATTGTATTGATCACGGCCAAGGCAAGCTCTGGGCTGTCTGCTTTTGCCGGGCCTGTATTGCTCAACATTTCCCAGTTGCGCAACCGTTCGGTCTCTACGAGTATTCTGACGAAGGAGCGCTCCTCCTCTCCGACAGACCTGCACTCGGAGATATTCGAGGTAGATAGAATTATGCGTCCGCCTCCCGCCATGCTCGCTTTGGCGCAAAGAATAAGATTCAGAATAAGCTTTTCAAGATGCATTGCGTCGCTCAACACAGAATCGAGTGATGGCGAGAGAGCGAAGTTCATCGAAATATCTTGCCCGCAAAGACGCTTGTAAAGCGATTTTCTCTCCTCGATAACCTCATTGACGTCGAGCAGTTGAGGGCAGAGCGTTTGATGCTTTCCGAAGTCGAGGAGTTGTCGCGCAATGGCGGCGCCTGCTTCGCCAGCTTGACACACGAGTTTGGCAGAATGCTGCCCCGACTCGTCTTCCGCAGTTTTGTGAGCTAAATCTTCGCCGGATCTAGCGATCAGATCGAACAAACCGTAGAAATCCTTCGCGACGTCGCTAGCCAGCCGAGCGACTGACTGCATCTTCTCTTCCTGCCGAACCCTTCGCTCTTCGGCCTCGCGCTTCTGAGCGTCGCAAAGCGTGACAACTCCTCGCAAAGATTGATGTGCTCCGCTTACCGCGAAGTGGCCGTCAACAGGGATAGAAGCTCCGGAGATTCCTCTTAGGCTGGTGCCTCGGGGGAAATGGACAGTCTTGCCTCCCGCCAGAAGCTGTGTGATCAGAGGAATTGACGAAGGTCCTTGGATTTTTGCTACCGTCTCAAATTGCTGGCCGGTAGCCTCGCAAGTGCGCCAACCGGTAAGGTCTTCCGCGTCGCGGTTCAGGAAAAGTATCTTTCCTTCGGCGTTCGTAACAATCACCGCTTCAGCGGTCGTTCTGAGCGTGGTTGAGAGCAGCGCTCGCTGCTGTTCTAATTCCCGGTCAGCCTCGTGTTTGTGGAGCGCGATCTCGATGGCGCTCGGTAGATTTGCGTGGTTCACCGGCTTTACCAGGTAACCTAATGGCTCAGTCAGTTTGGCGCGTTCCAGGGTGGCAGGATCGGCATGCGCTGTCAGGTAAATGACGGGAAGATGGAACCTCTCCCGGATAACGCCCGCAGCCGCAACTCCGTCAGTGTCTCCTTGGATGTTAATGTCCATCAGCACAAGATCCGCCTGATTTTGCTCCAGGCTGTTGAAAGCGTCCGAGGCGCTGGAGGCCACCCCAGTCACGGCGTAACCGGCTCTTACCAGACTGCGCTGGATCGAGTGCGCGACGATTTGCTCGTCTTCCACGATAAGAATCTTTTTTTCAGGAACGTTTAGCGACATGTCCACTCACTGAATTTTGAAATGTGATTTGAAAGCAACTACCCGGATGGTTGGGGATGATCTCAAGACTCCCTCCTAGCTGTTTCGTTAAGAGATTTACGATGGTGAGACCAAGCGAGGTTGAAGAGCGCCAGTCAAATGCTGCGGGCATGCCACGCCCCCGATCTGAGAGGCTGAACTGAACCCGTCCGTTGTCGAGCGCTTTCAGCTCTACCGCGATTTCACCCTTGCCGTCGTTTCCGCAAGCATATTTGAGCGCATTTGAAACAAGCTCGTTGAGAATGAGTGCGCAAGGAATGGCCTGCTCCACACTTAAATGAACCGGCTGCAGCGAGAAGCGCGCCCGGACTGCGGAACCGGAAACGTAGGTAGCTAGAAGATCTTCCACTAGCGCCTGGGCGTAGTGCGCGAAGTCAATGCGATCGATGCGGAAATTTCCGTAGAGCCGCTCGTGGATTAGCGCCATCGATATTACACGGCGTTCGCTGTCGAGCAGAGCGCCGCGCGCAGCTTCCTCACCTTCAACCAGCGAGTCGGCCTGCAGATTGAGCAAACAGGAGATCACTTGCAGGTTGTTTTTAACCCGGTGGTGAATTTCTTTGAGCAGTACTTCTTTCTCTTCCAGAGACTGCTGTAACTCGCTCTGTACTTGCTTAAGCTCTGTGACGTCAAGCACAGTTCCGGCGAGAGAATAAAGAGAACCGCCCGAGAGTTGTCCCCGGCCATGGATATGCCGGATTTGCCCATCGTTCCTTATGATTCGAAAATGCAGATTGTAAGGTTTCTGGCGTTTCACTGAAAGGCGGATTGCGGAGACGACTCTTTCCCGGTCGCTCTGATGCACCATCGCAAGAATCCTGTGATGGGGAATTTTCTCGGCAGATCCCTTCCATCCGAGCATCGTCGAAACCTGGGTCGACCAGCTTACTTCGCCAGAATACGTATCTAGCTCCCAATAACCGAGCCGCGCAATTTCTTTCGCCTCCTGAAGCTTAGACTCGCTGCGGCGTAGTGCCTGTTGGGCCCGGCGCTGCTCCGTGACGTCGCGGATAATTACCAGGCGAGCGGTCTCCGAGAGATCTCGCGATGCGGTCTCAACTTCGATTCGGGCGCCATTCTTGAGCTGATGGAACCAGGGGCCGGAGCGCCAGGACCATTCGTCAGTTGATTCCACCAATTCAAATTCGAAATCGGCGCTGGTCTGGCGGACGCGGATGTCTGAAACAGTCAAGGCCAGAAACTCGCTCCGCGTGTATCCGTAGTGTTTGACTGCCGCTTCATTAACGTCAATGAACGCCAGTGTCTTAGGGTTGTAAATCCAGGAAGGTAGAGGGTTCAGTTTAAAAAATTCACAAGAGCAGCGGAGTTGTGCGCTACCTGCATGCTCGTCAGAGCCGGCTGATTCAGCGCTTTTTGTGGCGCTTCCAGGGACTGACAAAGGCGTAAACGACTGGGTGCACAGTACGCTCAAGCAGATGCGACTCTCCCCGCGCTGTGGCTGCGGCGCTTGCTTTGGAGGTTTACGCAGCAATAGCTCATTTCATTCAAGCTCGTCTTAGTCGTAGGTTTCGAGCGGTAAAGTTCTCCGGATCACTACTCCACACCCTGGAGTTCCTTGACGGGATCCAGTCTGTCTGGCTGGACAGCGGTCTAGTCTAAATAGATGCGGATCTCACGAAGGAATTGGTTAGCGGGCGTGATGACTAGTCCGGTGCTGCTTCAAGCCGCGGACCGCCAGGAGTCCGGCGAAACAGCAGGTGCGAACCAGCTTCCGCCTTCTATCGCGGCACTTTCATCCCGGCGCACGCTGGCGAAGCCGATCACCCTGGCTGAACGGCAAGGCCGAGTCGAGCGTGCTCAGCAGCTGATGAAAGCCAATGGACTCGATGCCATTCTGTTCGCAGGCGGAACTTCGCTGTTTTACTTCACCGGCATGCACTGGGGAAATAGCGAGCGCCTGTTTGCGTGCGCTGTCCCTGCCCACGGGAAGAGCTTTTGTGTGTGCCCATCCTTTGAGGAAGACCGCGCGCGCGAACAGCTCAATCACGGTCCGCTCGAGAATGCGGAGGTTTTGACCTGGCGAGAGGACGACAATCCGTACCAACTTGTAGCATCTGGGTTGAAGAGCCGCGGCTTGAGCACGGGAGTTCTTGGCATCGAGGAGCGAACGCCGTTTGTTTTTAGCGAAGGTATCGGCAAAGCTGCTCCAGGCGTCCGGTTCGCCTCCGCTACTCCGGTCACAGCGGGCTGTCGCATGATCAAGAGCGCGCACGAACTCGAGCTGATGCGCATAGCGAATGAGGCGACTCTTGCGGTTTACCAGGCCGTGTATCACGCGCTAAAACCTGGCATGACCCAAGACGATGCATCGCGACTAATCGGGATGGCCTACGCGCGCGTCGGGTTTCGCGGTGAGGCCAGCGTAGAAGTGGGCGAATACAGCGCGTTGCCGCATGGTTCGTTGACACCACAAACGATCCGCGAGGGAACGGTGATTATGATCGACGACGGCTGCACCGTGGAAGGCTACAACTCCGATATCACGCGTACGTTCGTACTTGGGAAGCCTACAGACAAGATGAAAAACGTTTTCGACGTGGTGAAGCGAGCTCAAACAGCGGCATTGGCTGCAGCGCGTCCAGGTGTGGAGTGTCAAGCTGTCGATGCCGCGGCGCGCAAAGTTACCAGTGAAGCCGGCTTCGGCGTCGACTACGAGCACTTTACCCATCGGGTCGGTCACGGCATCGGGCTCGATGGACACGAGTGGCCGTATCTCGTGCGTGGGAATACCCTCGCCCTGAAGCCCAACATGACGTTCAGCGATGAACCCGGAGTGTACCTTCGCGGTGAGTTCGGCGTTCGTTTAGAAGACGACATGCACGTTACGGAAAACGGAGCCGAGTTGTTCACCCCGCAGAGCCCATCCCTTGAGCACCCTTTCGGCTGATTGAAATCGTGCAGCAACGCTGGCGTCTTTACCGGGCGGAAACCGACCTGAACTTAGAGAGTCCATCACAATGACTGCATGAAAAATAGTTGCAATTACGCGGAGGGCAACTCCTTGGCTGCCCGTAATTCGCCCCGGGCTTTGTAAGGAGCAAGGATGAATCGAAAGATATTGGGTGTCGCAGCCGGTTTGGCCGGATGTCTTGTGTGGGATCTGGCGAAGAGAATGTCTATCCGGCACAACCGCGGCATCGCTCGCGGGAAGCGCTTCCTGATCGTCGGCGGAGGATTTGCAGGAGTTGAAGCGAGCCGTGAATTAGAACGTCTGCTACCGGGCGAAGATAACGGTGAAATTACGCTGGTGGACCAGAACGACTATCTGCTGTTCACGCCCATGCTCACTGAAGCCGTCGGCGGAGTGGTCGATCCGCCTCACATCGCAACGCCGTTGCGGCATTTCGCCACGCGGGCCAAGCTTGTCAAAGGCGAAGTGAAAACAATCGATCTGGCTCAGCGAGCGGTGACGGTAGATACTCCTGAGCCGCAGACTATGCAGGCAGATCATCTGGTTTTGTCTCTGGGTTCGAACTCGAACTACCATCACATTCCTGGCGCCGAGCAAAGCGCCATTCCCATGAAGCGCCTGAGCGACGCTCACCGGGTGCGTGATGCCGCCATAGGTCTGTTGAAGAGCGCTGAAGGCGAGCACGATGCGGCTGAACGAGCCGCTATGCTGACGTTCCTGGTGGCGGGTGGAGGCTACACCGGCGTCGAAACCATAGCCGCCTTAAACGACTTAGTTCGCGAGACAGCAGAAAAATTCACTTCGCTCGAAGCATCGCAAATCAAGATGATCATTGCCGAACCAATGGACAGGATCATGAACGAAGTGACTGAGGATCTGGCTGCGTATACGCAAAAGGAACTGGAGAAGTCGGGCATTGAAGTCCTTGTCAAGACCGGTGTGAAGAGCGCCGAAGGTGACACTGTGACTTTGACAAACGGTCGGGAAATACGCACCAAGACTTTCATTTGGACGGCAGGTGTAGAAGCGAACAGACTGGTTGCCGGCCTGGATGCTCCGAAAAGCAAGAGCAAAGCATTGAAAGTGACTCCTGAACTGGCAGTGGCAGCTTACCCGGGAGTCTGGGCGGTGGGCGATTGCGCTTCGGTTCCGTCGCCTGATGGGAAGGGTGATTACGGCGCGACCGCCCAGAACGCCACCAGAGAAGGAAAGTTGGTTGCGCAAAACATTGTGAAGAAGCTGCGCGGACTAAAGCAAAAGCCTTTCACCTACACTCCCATTGGCGAATTAGCCCTAATCGGACGCCGGCGAGGCGTAGCGCGCGTATATGGCCACAACTTTTCCGGCTTCATTGCATATGTTATGTGGCGCGGCGTTTATCTGGCTAAGCTGCCTTCCATCTCCAAACGATTGAGCGTTCTTTCAGATTGGGTTCTCGACGCGCTCTCGGGACCGGTGGGCTGGCAGGATTACATTTCGGCGCAGCCTCAGAAGGAAAAGACAAAAGCTGGGCGCAGCGAGGCCGCATCAGCCTGAGCTCTAGTACTCATTGCCGCACATAGTCTTCAAATTCAAACTATAAGTAATCAGAGGTGGAAGCGGAATCGCAGCTCTCCGTAGATTGTTCGGGGATTAACAAAGTGAGTTCCCCCGAATGTGTTGCTGTTGTCGATCAAATAGCGCGCGTTGCCTAAGTTGGTCGCGTTCACAGATGCCGACCAGCTTTCTTTCCATGATTTGCCAATTGACAAGTCGACAGTCGAGTGCGGAGGCAGATGCGTAGGTCCGTCTCCGTCCAGAAAACCCGAACCAAAATGATAGACCGGCGTAGCCCACCAGCGCTGAGGCAAGCTGAGCGAAAAGACTGCGCTTACGGTGTTTCGTTGATCGTGATCGAGCGGAAAAGTGCCGAACGGCGCATCGCCTAACAGACCACCGGTCACCGGCCCCATGCCTTCTGCAATCTGGTTTGAATAGGAAAGCCGGGCGCGAAGCATGCGGGCAATCTCCGGTGTTCTCAGCGATACTTCATTGCCACGAATCCGTGCACCCAGATCGGTAAGCGGAACAAAGATGCCGGAGTCTCCAATCACGTCGTGGTCGAGAAAGTTCCGCGCACTGGTGTGGAAATTATCCGCTTCCAGAGCCCAGCCACGCCAGGGAATCGTGAGACCGAAGTCGTGCTGAATATCTCGCTCGCCATGCAACGGAATGAAATTGACTCCCTGCTGCAGCGCAAATTCGAGCAGCGGCCCGGAGATACTGTCGAGCGGAGGCGGTTGGTAATAGTAAGCATAATAGCCGCGAATGATCCAGTGAAGACGGGGAATGCGCACTGCTGCTCCCACTCGTGGATCGGCCGCGTTCTCGCTAAGCAGGCCCCCATAATGCGTCAGCCGAATTCCTAAATTCAGAGTTAGCCAGGAACTAACGGGAAACTGATCTTCGACGAATGCCGAGCTGGAATTTGCCCAGTGACGTTCCTGTTGAAACAGGTAATCCGCGCTCGCGTGCGATGTGAGCTCGAACGAGGTGTCGTTGTGCTGGCCCCAAATCTCGAATCCTGCCCTGAGATTGTGCTTCTTCTGCATCTGCAGAACAGCGCGTGTGCCGAAATAGGAAGATCGCGTGTTGTCGTCCAGGGTCGAAGGTAGGTCATCGGGTCCGCCCAGGTAGTGTGCATTGTTGTAGTGATAGTAAGGTGCAAGAGAGAAAAGCACTCGGTCACTCAGCGCGTGAGTCCAGTTAAAGCCCGCAAGCGTGTCGCGCTCGAGTTGGAGGTCGCGGATGCCGATTGCCTGACTCTCGGGCGTATTCGGAATCTGGTAGTGATCTCCGCGAGCCGAAATAATTGCCCGAAGCTGGTCTTTAGGTCCGGGATTGAGCAGTGCGGAAGCAAATCCGCCCACACCGCTCTGCTGATCGTGTATGACCTGTGCGATCGGCGTAGCAAGTCCCAGCTCAGAACGGTTTGCGTCGAGACTTGCGTAATAAGCGTACTTCTGTCCGTGGCCGCCGATATTGATCTGATCGTCAGTCGAAAAGAAGTTCCCGAAAGAGCTGGTGATTCCGATGTCGTTGTTGCGGTCAAAGCCAGACGGTGTCATCACATTGAAAAAGCCATAAGTGCGGTCACCATACTGACTCGAAAAGCCTCCTCGTTCGGTCTCCAGTTCATCGACGTTCTTGGGATTGATCAGCGGGCCAATATTAGCGGCGATGTTGGTGTTAACAACCGGAATTCCATCTAGAAACCAGTTCACCTGGTGACCGCCGCGCATATGCAGCATGTCGTGAACCATGTATGCCCCGGGAACGAAATTAGTAATCATGCTGAGACTATTCGTTTGGTCAGTTCCCGGCGTGCGCGTGATTTCCTGCTGCGAAGTGGACGACCTGACAGTCGACACGGGCGTTTCAAGTCTGTTCGACGTAACATCTACGGACTCCCGGACCGCTGCGAGTTCCAGCTGAAAGTGCAGCACCGGCTGCTTTTCGGCATCGGAGATAGTTCGTTGCTGCGAGCCAAAGCTACGAGCCTCTACTGCGACGGTGCAATCTCCTGCCGGCACTCGGCTAAATGCAAACTCCCCGTTGCCATCAGACTTGGTGGATTCATGAAACGCTCCAGCAACGCAGACGAGACTTAGGTCTGCGCCGGCGAACGGGCGATGTTGCGGATCGTGAACCACTCCCTTGATTTCCCTAACCTGGTACGCAAACAACGGGCACGTCAGCCAAATCAGGAATGCTGAGCGAATCCAGGTCGGAAGCTCTCTCATCGAACATAACTCCTCGCGGCAACAAACAAAGCAGAACGATCCCGGAAGACGCGCCGGGTACTCAGGTCGAAAGAAGAGGAAAGCTTAGGCGAGAACCGGAGGGCCGCGCTGCAGATAAGGAGAGCGGAGATGAGATCGTACGAACTCCGAGCATCTTGCCGACGTCTGAGAGCCTGAAAGCGAAAGGTGTTGGACCAGCGAGTCAACTCGGGCGGAGATACCCGGCTTATGCTGCGCAGCCACCAGATGTGCCGGAAAAGATCTGCACTTAGGCGCAAGAGCAACAGCCGGCGACCCGTGGGCGTCTGTCCGGACGCCACGATACAGCGTCTGGCAGCGGTGCTCGCCGGACTTGCGGCAGCACGCGGGAAGCTCGCTTGCAGAGCCGGCTAGCGTAAAAGGCGCGACTAACGCCCAAACCAGTGCGAAGACCGGAGCTAACGCGATCCATCGCCAACCCGTCTTCACCATGTCCTTCGAGTCTTGAATCGCCGCCATCATCATCAAACTGCGGTGAACAACCTTGAGCGTAGCAGGCTAACGCGAGAACAGCCGAAATGGTGTCGCCGTGCTCTCGTCTACACTGCAAACATGCACTTACTTCGCTTGGCGAAGCGAGAGCTTTCGATTGTGCTGTTGTTTGCTGCTCTCTGGGAGAACGGATGCCTCGTACGGAGACGCGTCGTCACGCCCCAGGGAACCAAGCAAACCAGACCGGTGCTCAGCGCCACGAAAGACGAGCTTATCGCGCGCATCCACCGGCTTTCCGATCCTGTTCAGTCGTTCACCATGAAGACGGACATGTCTGCGTCGGTAGGCGATCTTTACGGCGGCAAGGTGACGGATTATCCAACTATCAGTGGACTCATTTTCTTTCGGCGTCCGGATAACATCCGCGTCGTCGGCCTGGATCTGGTGGTTCACTCGACCGCTTTCGATATGGTTTCTACAGGCAGCGAATTCCGCGTCTCTATACCCAGTAAGACAGAGGTGATTCAAGGCGAAAACAGTTCGCCCGCCAACTCGAAAGTTAAGCTGGAAAATCTTCGCCCTGCTGCGTTCCTGAATGCTCTGATGATCAATCCGCCCGATCCGGACGACATCACTATTCTCGAGGACGACACCAACGAGTCCAAAGCCGTTTACATACTGATGATCATCAAACACTCAGGCGATACATACACGCTGCTGCGAAACATCTATTTCGATCGATACACGCTTCACATCTCACGTCAAAAGACATTCGACCCGAGCGGTAACATCCTGAGCGACACGAAATATAACAATTGGGTGATCCACGACAGCATTCCTTTCCCTGCCAACATCGATATTCAGCGACCCAAAGACGGATACGAAGTCGTCCTCGCTGCTACAGAAGTTAAGCTCAACACGAAAGACGTTGCGGCAGACCGATTCGTTTTGACGACTCCAACGGGATACCAGGTGCGGACGCTCCGCTAAGCAGGGGTCGGCAGCCGGTTCTTGATGGTCAAATATCTCCTTGTCGCAATCGGAGGCGCGCTTGGAGCACTAGCCCGCTTCGGCATGGCCACCGCAGTACTGCGGCTCTACCAAGGCCTGTTCCCGCTCGGCACTTTTCTCATCAACGTAGCCGGGTCATTCCTGATCGGCGTTCTAATGACGCTGTTTCTGAACCGCTCGAACCTACACGCGAACTGGAGACTGTTTCTGGTAACAGGAATACTCGGCGGCTACACAACCTTCTCGAGCTTTGAATGGGAAACGGCGGCTTTGGTGAAAGAAGGCGCAAGTTCGGTTGCGTTTCTTTACGTGCTTGCCAGCGTCGTAATCGGATTGACCGCCGCTTGGATCGGCATCCTGCTCGGCGAGAAACTCTGGCCGCAATAGCAAAACTTTCGACTGCTCAGGTTCTCTTAAACCTCGACCGGAATTTGATCGGCGTCATACCCGTGCATCGACGAAAAACAAAGGCCAGATGGCTGCAACTCGCAAAGCCGCTGGCGCTTGCAACCTCCTGCGGACTCAATCCACGAGCAAACATTTCTTTGGCCCGTTCAACGCGCCGCTTCAGCACGTACTGATAAGGAGTTTCGCCGGTGCTGTTGCGGAAAAGCCGGGAGAAGTAAAAGCGGCTCATGTCGGCCTCTCGCGCCAAATCTTGCAAGCCGATGGGCGTATTCAAACGCGCTTCTATCAGATCGCAAACATTTTTCAATACCGGTCCGGGCAAAGTGCTGCGTGGAGCTTCTAGGGGCCGAGCAGCAACGCCAAATCTCCGTGTGAGACAAACGGCCAAAGCGCGTGCCAGGTTTTCTCCATACGCAGGTCCGCATGGATAACCCGCAGCCGAATCGGCAAGCAACAACCGGCAGATACTCTCGATATGCCGGTGACGAAATCCGCGTGCCGATGCTAGTTCGATATGCTGAGTCCTACCCAAATCTGCACCAACCTCGGCCAGCAGCTGCGGCGACAGTGAAAGCAAAAGTAAATCGTAAGACTCGCGCCAGGCAACGCTTCGAAACTCGCCATGGGTGGCGAGACACAAGTCGCCGCTGTTGAGAGTGCCGCTGGTCCATTCGCCGCTGACCAGCCACTCGATCGGGACGGGGCCCGTCAAATTGCAACAGATTTGAAATCCTTCGATGATGCCGGCTGAATCCGCCGGTCCACGTAGCTTGTGCCGCTCCAATCGCAAACTCGGCCAACCACTGCCTGCGCTGGACAGCATTGGATCTTGTGACACGCGGGGCACGTACTCCCCAGCGCGCAACATGAGGATTCGTTCTGTGGCGCCTGTCATCTCACCTGTGATTCGGCCCAGCCCACGCCTAAGTTACTCGCTGAAATTGTCAAGTTCGTGCTTATTTTGTTGCAAGCTTGCTCGAAAGATCGAACCCCCTCATCCAGGTCTTCAATACCCGCCTCCAATGGGTTGTGGTTGTTAAGCAACCGAAACTTTCACGAGGAATAATGAAAATCAGTACAAAAGTAGAATCTTTTCTACGCATTGCTTTGGCTGTCGGCGCGGCGTCTCTGATCTGTTCAGGACAATCTTCTAGCTCCGTCGGTCTTCCCGCTCCAACCGTGCAGATCACTGGTCAGCGCGCGTCGCAGATGCCTCACAGCTTGGCAAACAAAGATTCCATGTCGGAGGCCTCCTGGAGAGTTCAAGCCACCACCCAGGGAAACTACGACGACGGACCATCGCCTTCGCCGCTCGGCCCCGGTCCTGGCTGCAATCTCTTTCCAGCGCCCTCCTCAACTGGCGCTTCCGTGCCGCTGAGTTACTTCGGGCCATCCCCCTCCGCCTCGAATCCAAGCCTGGTGGGACCTTACCAACTTCTTCAATCGGGCAAGGTCAATAGCGACAAAGGAACCATCACGCTCCCGCTCTACAAGGGATATTTGAAAAACGGCCGCAAACCGATCTGGTACGTGCTCACCGATGTTGACGATCAGCAAGTGGCAACTTTGCTCGGTCTGAACTTCTCTGCCAAGCTGACCAATGCCGGTCCAGGTTCTCGTACAGCCAACTTTGACGCTAACGGCGACCTGATCTTCAACGCTGGCACCGTGAATTTCGCGCCTCATAGAAAGCTGGTGGCTGGCTCTCCGTCCGCCTTTCCGCCATCAGTAGCGCGGCCAGGATCGATTGGCGATGCGAACTATAGCCCACTCGTCCGCGTGATGAATGCCGGTGGGATTATTTACAACGCACCCATCATTGCCTTCGATGTCAAAGAATCCGAAATCAACTTCCCAAATGGAAACGTTGACTACAGCAAAATACACGACCAGGTCTTGGCCATCGATGCTAACGCTCAGACAGTAACCTTTCAGCTGATCAATGGCTTCAGCTTCGGCCGGCCGCTTTGGTACGTGTCCCTCGATGCCAGCACGCAGTTGGTAGCCGCAATCGAAGGCAATACCTTCGCTCCACTGATGCAGAAGCTCGTGACGGGCAAGGACGATTCCTTCAGCAGCCCTGTGGAACGCATCTTCATCGCGACCAACGGTGCCATGGACTGCGCAAATCCGAAGCGTCAGGGCCTGGACGCCTCCATTTCAGACGGCTTCCGTCCCAACAACACCTTCGGCGGCATTCCGACCATCGCCACTGATTACAGCCCGATGTGGAACGGCCAGCTCTATGAATGGTCCCCTGAATCCGTGTCGCGCGGTTATCGCCAGCAACTCCGGGAAGAGTTTCAGATTCTAACGTATGTTAACGACGGCGTTTTAACTGGGCCCAATGGAACGCCTTTCGGTGACAGCATGTTCATCATCAACTGTCCACCGGTCCAAAGGCTCCAATAGCGCGTTATTACTTCGGGTTATGCGGCGTAGTTGCGGACGCGACAATCTACGCCGCTTTGATAACGGTAGAGTTGCACCATCAAAAGGCGTGCCGCGCGTCTCAGATTAGGAAGAATGAATGAATTGGTGGAGGCGGCGGGAGTTGAACCCGCGTCCGAAAAAGCCCGCCGTGCAAAGCCTACGTGTGTAGCCGGTTCTGGCAAGTTCAAAGACCTCCTAAAAAACCGGCAAGAGCGGAGGCCCTCTAGTCCGATTGATCTCGGCTCAAAGCTACGGACCGAAGCCCTGAAACCTATCCTGCAAGATGACGCTCACTAGCCAACGCGCAGGCTCGTTAGCCGAAGCGCACCACCTAAGGTTTAATTAGGCAGCGTATGCAAACTGCTGATTATTGGCAGTTGTTGTTTTCCGATCGTTTTACGGGAGCTCGGAACCCGACACGCCTTCACACAACGATTCAATCCCGTCGAATCCGTTGCGCCCCCACAGTGGGTACATTCCTATCCTAGCAGTTTTCGGGCATTGCTCAGCGTGTCCGGTAGAATATACCCTGCGACCATGCAGAGCGTTGTAGCTGCTCCGAACCTCGCTCCAGCTCTTCAGGATGTGCAAGAGAAGGAGCACGGGCGACTATTCCATGTGGTTCTGCTCGATGACGATGAGCACACGTACGACTACGTCATCGAAATGCTTCAGAAGCTTTTCTTTTTGTCACTCGATGCTGCCTTCCAGCATGCGGTTGAGGTAGACACAACCGGACGTACTGTCGTTATCACCTGCGCGTTGCCGGAGGCGGAGTTTGCCCGCGATCAGATTCAGGCTTACGGAGCCGACCCGCGGATGCCCGAATCGAAGGGTTCCATGTCAGCGATCCTGGAGCCGGCGGGAAATACCGCGACTCTCTAACGAATCACTCAGACACTTTCCTGCGCTGCGACCTCGCCGGCGAAGGTCGGGAAGGTGCCCGACATGTGATCATGCCAGGTAAGCTTGTCCTCATCGACCAATGCCCACAACATGCCGATGCCGGCTGCCAGAAGGCTCAAGATGCTGCCGAGGAGACGTCCATACCGCTGGCGTTTGGTCGGGGGACGGCCATCGAAGTCAACCAGTTCCAAACCCGCAATCTTTGTACCGGGACTGTTTTCGCCTGCGAAAGCCCAAAGCAACTTGTAGAGGAGAGGAACGGTGAGCAACGCCGCTATCAGGAATGGCAACACATGCTTGTCGGACGGCCAGTGACCACCCGCATAAAGGAACATCGCGGCGCCCGGACCAAAAGCACAGCCCATCAACAGAGCGTCGAACACTGCGGCTTGCACGCGGAGACCGGCCGTTGCCACCGGAGCATCGCAGATCGTCGCAGAACGAACTGCATTCGAGCGTTGTTGCTCATCGATTCCGAATTCGAGCTGGCCCTGATCGACCGGCCGGCTTCGCTTGAGTCTCGCCGACCGTTCGCTACTTGCCGCATCGGACCGGGATTCCGGACGCCTGGACTCCAGCGCCCGCTGCCGGATAGCTCTGCGTTCGCCGGGAGACGTCAACGTGTCGAATGGTATCACTCGCGGATCGGCGATCGGCCCTGAGAAGAGCGGCTGCTGACCAACTCCCGCGTCCATTGCTGGTGCCACAGGACTCTGCGGTTCCTCATCATAGGCCGGGGCCGCGGCAGTAGCGGCAATAGGGTATGTCGCCGGCGAGATGCGCGAAGATGCCGAACGCACACGTCTACCGCAACGATGGCAGCGATGTTCGTCGTCTAAAATCCAGGTTTGACAATGTTGGCACGTCATCTTCTATTCTTCAGGTCAAGCCACCTCTGGAGTGGGCTCGACAAACACTCGCCTGCGCGCTTTTTCGTCTACTCGCAAAAGGCTTGCCCCAAAACAGCTTGGCATGTTAGGGTTCTCGGTTGAGCCTTTCCCCTGCCCCAAAGCTTCTTCTCGGGCTCCTTTCCTCCCTAATCTTCCTACTTACCAAAAGATTGACTTTTTGTCTAGAACAAATGCTAGGAAGGATGTTTCTAGCGCTCAGCCTTTCTCTCTTCCTCT
>JAVHMZ010531285.1:0-14313 GCA_034782995.1 Amazona versicolor
CTGGGCGAGAGCGGCGTTGTAGATGTGGCTCGAAAGGTCGCCCGCTTCAACTCGCGGTTGCCAGAAACAAGGCACGAGCAGTACAGCAGATAGGAGCGCATAAACCCACCAGCTCTGTGGTGCCCACACGCCGCCCGGACCGGTCGCCTGAAGGGTGCCGGAAGCCGTCCCCGCTCTGGTTTCAAGCATGGACATGGGGAGGGGAGTCAAACGAACGATGTCTGCTGATCGATCCGGTTCGTTTGCAAGCGAGCGCATGATCGAGGCTGAACACTCCGTACAAACCGGCAAGCGAAAACATACCCAAAAGGTACTGGGGCGATGGCGCGTACAGAACGACGGGCGCCATGCACAATAGCAGCGCCGTCCACCAGGCTATCTCGATCGGCGCGGCCTTTGGCCACAGAAACGCCGCCGGCAGCCCGGCATGGGCGAACAGAATCACAACTGCCAGAAGAATGCCGAACTTCGCCGCCAGGTTGAACGCGACAATCTGCGGCCGTTCGCGCATCAGTTTCAGCACTTCGCTCCGCAGAACCTCGTTGTAACGGCGCGACAGGAAGGCTGCTTCCGGCGCCACCTGTTTCACCTCGGTCTTGCCGACATCGTCACAAACGCCACCTGGGATCTCCGGATTACTGATCAAACCCAATCCGATGTAGGCGAAGTGCCAGAAGGTGTGCCGTGAGAGATCTTCGGGTCCCAACCCGCCTTGCGAGAGAAGGAACTGATCGCGCATTTCTTTTGCGCGTTCGATCGCCAAAAATGGAAGGAGTAAACCGACCAGAACAGTTGCTACCGCGATCGCGCGGCGCCGGACGGTGAGACGGCGATTGAGCAGAATCAGAACGAATAGAAAAGCAAGGACGGGCAGTCCCGCCGAGGAACGTACCGTGGCCGCCATACCAATCGCCATACCTCCGACGACGGACAAAACAAACCATGAGCGCCGGGCCGGATCCCGCCACCACCAAAGAGCCCACGGGATAACCACGGCCGCGGTCGCGTATTCGAAGGTGTACACATCCGCCAACTTAACCGCAAGAGCCACCAGTACACCCAAAGTAGCCATTCCGGCAAGTTTCATCGCGGTCCCGTGAAGTATGAAGGCTAACCCGAGCGCGCCGAGAACCGTGGCGAGGACCAACGGAATGGCGAAAAACGCGGAAATCGTGCGTTCGAGCGAAGCTCCGGTGTGTCGCGCGAGCCACGGAACGTATAAGTAGAGCCCAGGATCATCGGTCAGCCCCGCTGGCGAATAACGAGTTCCATCAAAGGCTAGAAGCGGGAGGCGCGTCCGTTCGTATCCGGCCATGGTTTGCGCGAGATCGGCGTAACGGCTCGGCATGATGCGAATTGCGGTCGGTGGCCCGTTCGGCACTTGGACCGATCGCACACCCACGTCGGAGAAAAGACCGCAGCGTTCGTAGTGCGGAGGCAGGCCGTCGCCCACCCAAACCGGCGGGTCCGCCTGGAGCGGGATGGCGGTGGCGACCGAAATGAATACGAAGGCAGCCATTTTTCTTCTGTGCGTGATGCTCACTCGTCCCTACGCACCCGCCGAGGCGACCGCATGGCGATCGTCCATCGTTGCTGCGACACCCGCTACCCATGCTTCCACTTTCCTGCGGGTGCGCCAATACACGTCCTCGGACAACAAATGCTCAAACTCTCCGTTGCGCCCCACGCTGAGGAGCCCGGTTATACCCGACCCCTGTTGAAACCGCTTCCGGTCCTCTTCATAATCGCGATGGAAGACCGGATAGGCGACCGGCGTACGCAACACACGGCAGCCCAGATACCGGTCGCGAGCTCCGGGGACGATTTGAGCGAGCCCCTCTAGGCACATTTCCCCGAGCGCGTCGTCGCCCATGGTCCAAATCGCATCTCCGGTTTGGCACCCGATATCGGCCGTGATGAGCGTTTTGCCTGCGGGCGCAAGCCAAGGCATGGACTGCGGAGTCTCGGTCAAACGAAAAAACGGAAGGGCGGTGCCAGGGGTCCACACCACGATGTCGCGCAGCAGGTTGCGTCCGCGAAAGCGCATCATAATGAAAACCATGGGCCGGAAGCGAAATCGCTGAAGGTAGTCAAGCGCGTTCGAACCACGGATCAGGCGCGGAAGCACATTGCACGGCACTGTACTGACAACCGCCGCAACCGGGAGATCGCGCCCGTCCACGCGAATTCCGGAGACGCGTTCGCCGTCACCGTCGCGCTCAACCAGAATCGCTTCCACCGGGGTTTCCAGATGAATGGAGGATTGAAGCGGGAGCGCCAACCGGTCGCATAGCGTTTCTAACCCGCGGTTCGGATACACGTGCCACACTCCAAAGCCTTCCGGTTTTTCGCGGACATATCCGATGGCGTACGCTCGATGTCGCAGCAGGCTCGCAACACGCAGGAGCAGCACCTTTGGGATGCTGACGGGAATTTTGTCGGCGACGGCCGGCGCGAGATCCTCGGCCGGAACCCCGGACCAGGCTTCGGTGAGGGGGATGGCGATCTCGCGGGCAAGAACTTTGCCATACATCGCCTCAAACCGGTCGGCCGCCGACTCCTCGCGAGACGGTGAGGGAAGCATCCGGCTCTGGACGCCGCTCCAAAGATATCGCGGCGACAGGAGCAATCCGAACGGGTACCCGTAGTAACGGTTTCCTTCAAGCAAAACGGACTCCCCGTAGTAGTGGACCTCGCGGCAGTCCGGCAGAACTCCCACTGCCTGAGCCAGGCGGTTGGTAATGAAGTGAGCGCCGAAATCGTAGGTGAAACCATCCTCATGAAAGCTGGCAGCCAGTCCGGCGACGCGCTTCCCTGCCTCGTACAAACCAACAGGAATGCCGCGGCCTTGGAGGTACTCGGCTGCAGCCAACCCGGCGATACCGGCTCCCAGAACGGCGACCGGTAGCTGCTGATTTTGCAAAACCATTGCGTGTCAACGAGAGAACGGATTAGTGAGATGCGGATGGCGTCATGTAACGCGCCACCACCCGCGACGGGGAAAGCGCGGCCGCTTCGAGCGCATGTTCCCGCATGGTCGCGACCCGGAACTGGTCCGTATACATTTCGAGCGTTTCCGCGAGCACGGCCAACTTGTAAGCCGTTTTCAAATGCATGGCGGGAAAGAAATCGAGACCCACGCCATCTTCGCGGCCGAAGAAGTCGAGTGGATGCAGCAGCAACGATGGCTCGATGCCGCGCCACCGGCACAGCCGAAGCGCCAGCCGGAAATAGCTTGAGGCGAGCGCGAGCGAAAACCCGCTCAGGTAGAGCACGTAGCTGAGGTGGATCGGGAACCGCAGAAGCGGCATGGTGGTCACCGGAACCTCAATCAGGCCGCGCGCATCGCGCCAGCGGTAGGGCCGGAGCGGACGAAAGCCGTCACGGACGGACCCGAACAGAGTTTTGCGCTGATCTAATTCTTCACGGTCCAGATCCGACGTCAGAAAGTAATAGAGCCGCGCCAGCGGCCCGACGAATGTCGGAAAGGTCGACGCATCGTAAAGGTACCCGCGGCTCGCGAGCACGTCCAGCGTGGTTTCCGAGCAGCTGAAGCCGGGTCCCCGAAATCCGATCGTTCGCTCGCCCGTCACTTCGAAGATCGCCTCTTCCGTGCGCGCGATCTCTTCATTCACTTGCTCGCGAGAGTGCAGGTGCAGCCACGGCTCATGAGAGAACGAGTGGTTGGCGAGTTCATGACCCGCTTGCGCGATGGCCTGAAACGAAGCCCGATTCTTGGCGAGCACAACGTCCTGGCCTACAGCGAAGAAGGTGATCTTCAGGTGACGCTCGGCTAGAAACGAAAGCACCCGCTCCGTCAAAACGTCGAGATACGAAGGAAAGGATTCCCAGCCCGGGTCACCGTGTGTTTTGAGATACGACCACCGATTATCGAGATCAAGCGAGAGACTCGCGATCGGTTTATACATGGGCCTCGATTTCCGTTCTCTCACTGGAGGTGCGGGCCGGGGAGGCCGGAGTGTTCACGTCCCGGCCTCCCAGCCTTGCGGAATGCAGTTCCGCCAATTGAACGGTTTCATTGACATTCAAGGTTCCATTCACGATATGGGCCGAGTTCACCATGTGAACTCCCGGGACCAGATCGGACAACGACGGGACGCGCTCAGAATAGCGTAGCGTCGGCAGCGGCAGAAGGTATTTGACCCGCGACACGCGAAACGCGAGCACATCGTCGGCGCGAAACTGCGGATACATCTGTTCGAGACCATGGAGAAATCGCGCGCGGATCTCGTCATCCGGCAAACGGAGCGACGGGCTTTCCGCAGGAAGATACAGCGGAAGATAGACGAGCCCGTGTCCTGAAAGCTCCAGGGGGTCGACCAGGGCCGACATATCGATCACTGCCGTAAATGGCGCGCGCGGGTCGGTGATATTCGTGATGTAGGCCTCGGAAAGCCGCCGTTTGAGAAGCAACGACGCACACACAATTCCTTGGTAGCGAATCTGCTCGATCCGTCCGGTTTCGGCCGCTGGCAACTGGGGACAAAGCCGGGCCGCAACGGGCGCCGCCGCAGTCACCACCACTTGATCGAACCACTCCGCTTGATGGGCGGTTTCAATGCGAACCCCGTTCCCTTCAGAGAAGATCGCCGCTACTTTCTCTCCGGTATGCAACCGGACTCCCGCTTGTGCGAGCACTTCAGCGAAGCGCTCGATGATACGGCGGTAGCCACCGGAGACGTAGCCGAACAGTTCCCGTTTCATCCCTGCGCGCCGCGCAGCATACATACGCTGGATTGTGGCCCAGATGAAGGCCGCGGACGTGTCCCGGTAATTTTCGCCAAGCTTGGCGCGAAGCAGCGGAAGCCAGATCTTCTCAACTACGCGCCGGCCAGACCAGCGAGCGAGCCACTCGGCCACCGGCACCGACTCGAGCGCGCCCCAGTTCTTGATTTTGGACGCAGCGAAGATCGTGGCTCCGAGCCGCGCCTTATCGACGACGTTCAGCGGCGGGAACCGTAGAAAATCGAGCGCGCTGGAAAACGGATAGAATCGGCCATCGGTGTAGAAGGCGGTCCGCGTCACGGTCCAGCGCAGATCCCGCTCGAGATCCAGTTCAGCGAGAAGACGGAGAAGGTGGAGGTCCGACTGGAGAATGACATGGTAGTGCCGGTCCCAAACGATGTCACCCAGCTGCCAGGCGCTCGCGACGCCGCCCAGCTGGGGAGCGGATTCGTAAAGCGTGACACGCTTTCCCTGCTGCGCGAGCCGGAGCGCCATTGTCATGCCAAGAAATCCGCCGCCAACCACTGCCCAGCGGCTTGCTGTAGCCTCGTTCCGATCCACGGGTTTTTGCCTCTTACATTCTTCCGGATGGCACTGGTTCGAGCTCGGCAAAAACGCCATCCTCGACGGAATAAACCCGGCCACAGTGGGCGCAGGCCATTTCTCTGGAAGCCACTTGGCCTTCCGTGAACCGCACGACCGGCGGGCCGCAACGGCAAACAAACCCACGCAGCCGCGCCGGGTTCCCGGCGACCAGACCGAAGGCCGGAATGCTCCGCGTCACCACTGATCCCATCCCCACCATGGCCCAACGCCCAATGGTCAGATCCGGACCAATTGTCGATTGCGCTCCAATCGACGCGCCTTCTTCCACTACGGTCGACAAGGTATGCTCATCCGGCTCGGATGGACGCAAGCGGTCGAGGTCCGGGGTGGTAGCCCGGGGAAAGCGGTCGTTCGTAAAAACGGTTCCCGCGCCGATCATCACGCCGTCAGCGATCGTCACCGCGTTGCACACATAAACGAATGCGTTCAGCTTCACGCGGTTTCCAATCCGCACGTCATAGGCGATGTATGTTTTTTCGCCCACAATGCAGCCGGCGCCGATCTGGCTTCCATGCCGGATGTGCACGTTGTCCCAGACGGCGGTTCCTTCGCCGATCGCAACGCCGTCTTCGATCAGCGCCGTAGGATGCACACGCACGCCAGGGTGCAGGCTCATACAGCGGTAGGGCTCTCGATTTCTTCCTCCTCAAACGCGGCCGGATGGTAGGGAATCGAAAGCGGGGGCCAAGGATTCTGCCGCAGCGCCTGGTAAGCCAATTGGATCACGTTCACCGACGCGAGCGCGTCTTCTTCAGTGATCAGCAGCGGCCGCTCGCCACGGATCGCGAGCGAGAAATTGTCGATTTGCTGATGAAACGCCCGAATCTTGTCATAGCCCGAGCCAAACACCGTCCACTGCTTGGTGCCGTAATCCAGGTGCCGCGACTCTTTCCAACCAATGGAGATCGCCCCATTCGAGCCGTAGATGTCGAGAAAGCTGGGACGCTCTTTGGTGATGCTCCAGGAAAGATCGATATTTCCGATCACACCGTTCTCGCTGCGCACGATCATGGAAACCGTGTCCTCGACGGCGAGGCCTTGGCTACGCTTGCCCTCAAACACGTACATGTCGTTCAGCCGGCCCAGAAAACAATGCATGATGTCGACCGAATGCGTTCCGTTGTCGATCAGCACACCGCCGCCCGAGATTTCCGGCCGCGAGTTCCATCGGCCGCTCATGTCGACCCGGCTGGCGAACACGTTTTCGCAGAGAATCAGATCACCGAGTACGCCGGCCGCAATCATCTGCTTGGCTCGCACCACATCGTCAACCGAGCGGAACTTGGAGGCCATGGCCAGCTTAGCCCCGTGTTTGCGGGCAGTGTCGAACATGCGGAAGGCATCGGGCATGTTCAATGTCAGCGGCTTTTCACAAAGAACGTGAATCCCGCGGCGGAGCAAGTCGATGGAAATTTCGGCATGGGTCACCGGAGGGGTCGCGACGATGGCGGCATCGAGTTGTTCATGCTCAGCCATCTCCCAGGCACTGTCATAAGCGGTGCAGCCTGCTTTCGCAGCCGTCGCGTGGCGCGCTTCGGGGCGGACATCGGCGACCCCGACCACTTTGGCTTCCACGCAGCCGGCAAAGGCCTGAAGATAAGCCTGGGCGACAGCGCCCGCTCCCACGATCCCGAAGCGGACCGGCGCCCGCCCGGAATTACCTTCGCAACCGGGCGACGGCTTCGTGGATACTCTCGGCGATGTATTCAATGTGTGCTTCCTCGTAATTTTCGTTCCACGGGAGAACCAAAACTCTACTCAGCGCCTTTAAGGTCTCGGGGAACCGCTCAGGCGAGTAATCGAGCGCTTCAGGCCGCGCCAGATTGAAAGGAAACCGGCTTGTTCCGAGCGTTTGCTGGTTTCGAAAGATCCGGCACTGAAAGGCAGGCTTTTGAATGTAGCGTGGTGCGCTCGGAATGAGACGGGCCTGGAGTTCGCGCGCGAGCGCCCCGGTTCCCCCCGGGATGACTTCAGGGTCTACATCGAGCGGATATTTCCAATAGGAGTGAACTGCGCCCGGAGCGACCGGGGGCGTTCCGATACCGCGCAAACCGGCGAGCTTTTTCCCGAGCGCCTCTCCCCCGCGGATGCGACGCCGGGCCACGCCATCCAATTTGGGAAGCTGCGCGCGAGCGACTGCACCCTGTAGTTCGCTCATGCGATAGTTCAGCGCTAAGAAGTAGTGGTCCGGTTCGGGATCCCCATATCCCCAAGCTTTGTTGATGAACAGAAACAGGCGGCGCGCGAGGTACTCGTCTTCGGTGACCACAATGCCGCCTTCGCCGGTTGTAATATGCTTGCCCTGCTGGAGGCTGAAGCAACCGATGGCGCCGATTGTCCCGCACGGCCGGCCATCGCTCGAAGCGCCGAAAGCTTGGGCACAGTCCTCGATGACAGGGACTCCGCGGCGCTCCGCTAACAGGAGAATGGGCTTCATGTCGCAGGGGTTGCCGAACAGATGCGTCACCAGAATGGCGCGTGTCCGTTCGCTCCAGCGTGCTTCGATGGACTCGGCTGTGACGTTGTATGTACGCGCGTTGACCTCGGCGAAAACGGGGATGGCGCCCTGATAGAGAACCGGGGTCAAGGCCCCCATGTCGGTAATGGAGCTGGTGATGATCTCGTCGCCCGGCTCGGGATTGAGCGCTGCTACCGCGGCGTGAATGGCCGCCGTGCCCGAACTCGATGCATGGGCGAATCGAACGGGAAGCGAGCGGGCAAACTCGGTTTCAAACTCTTTCACCCATTTGCCTTTGGTGCTCGTCAGGACACCCGACCGGATCACCTCGCTCAGAAGCTCGAGCTCCTCGATCCCAAGTGTTCGGCCCGACGCATCCTGGTCGGATGGTAACTGGACACTGGCTTCGGTCAAAACGGTTGCCAACTGTTCTCCTTCATCTTTGTGTTTCTGGTATTCGCACGCGACTTGCGAAGGCTCAGGAGCGGATGAGGCGGCCTGATGCTCCGCGTGCGTTCTGAAGCGTTTTAGCCGGCCTTGACTCCCGCGCCGGCGTTCTTCGGCGGCCGACCGGAACGATCGGCTGCGCTGACAAATCGCCGGACGAGAAGCGATCCAAGCAGTTCCAAATGTCCCACGATGGTGCGGAGCATTTTGGTCTTATTCATTTTGGACACACCGAGCGTTCGTGCGCGTAACGTGGCCGGGCACTCGACAATGCGTCCTCCTTCGAGATCAAGTTTGGCGAGGAGCTCGGCAACGCCGAGAAAACCTTTGCGCTCCACCGCCAGGTTCACGACCGCGCTACGCCGGTACACCCGGAAACAGCTCGTATAGGTGTGAAGCTTCTGCCGAAGCACGCCACGATAAAGGGCGGATGCGATCCGCGAAAGAAGGATGCGCCAGCCGACCCCGTTTTCCACACGGCCAGCCGGATGGTAAGGTGAACCCGTCACCAGATCCACGCCGTCCTTCAGTTCCGGTACAAGCTGAACCAATTCGTCGGGATCATAGGTGCAATCGCAATCGATCGAGCACACAATTTCGGTCCGCGCCCGTCGAATTCCGGTTGCAATCGCCGCAGCGATGCCTTGGTTGGTTCGATGCTGCACGAGCTCGCAATCGGGATCGGTTCCAAACAACTGCCGAAGCAGAGGCCAAGTGCCATCCGTGCTGCCGTCGTCAACTAAAATCACCCGCGTGTTGTAATGCTCGGCGAGTTTTCGCCTGGCGCGAGCTAGAGTCTGGCGTAAAGCGGGAAGCGCTGGTTCCTCGTTGAAGCACGGGACCACAACGGTCACTCCCGGATGCGAGCCGTTTCCCCGCAAATCATCGTTTGCATGATCCAGGGGCGCATGATCCAGCGTCAGCTTTGTATTTACCTCCGGCAAAACGGCTGTGGAGCGGGACGACGCGGGGGCGCGTCCTCCCTCGGATCTCTCCCACTGCTGTATCACACCCGCCCCTGTTTGTCCCACCTTGGTTCGCATCCCGCCCTCTAGCAATATCCTAAAAAATCAGCATGAGTATTACATGAACCGAAAGCTCTACTCATGACAGAAAAAATCCTAAACCAGTACTGTCTCAGGCGCCATCGTGCGCCGTTGATCCACAAAGGCTTCCGCCCAAAGCTCGAAGGTGAGTAACCCCCATAGAGATAACGTGTAATCCCGCACACCGGTTTCGTTGTCCCGGATCATGCGCGTGACTTCAGACGGCTGGAAGAGGCCCCTCCGACGCACGCGATCTTCAGCTAGCAAGTCCACTAACATGTCGCGTAATTCGTTCTGCAACCAGCTCCGAATTGGCAATCCGAAGCCCGCTTTCCGGCGCTGGAGCACACCGGCCGGCAGCACGCCTTCCATGGCCTTACGCAAAATGTATTTCTGATTAAATCCTTTAATTTTGAGGCTGGGTGGAACGCGGCCGAGAAAATCCACCACTTCGTTATCGAGAAACGGCACGCGCACTTCGATCGAGCAAGCCATCGAGAGCTTGTCCGAATACGCGAGATTCAGATCCGGAAGAAAGGTTTTGGCGTCCACGTACAGCATCTGATGCAGGAAATCCTCATCCGCCACAGCGCGAAAATGACGCGCGAATGCGTCGTGATGACTCCAACCGGTGGACTCACGATTGGCCTCGTCGGACAGAAGCCGGCGGAGGTCGGAGTCAACCAGGTAGCTACGCAGAGTGGCGTATTGTTCGGCCGGCGACATGCCGGCTGTCCGGAGCACTCGTTCCGAATAGCGGCAAACGGCGAGGACCAAGCCGGGCGAGATTCCCGGAATCTGATCCTTAGCCCCCGCTAGCTGCTTCAGGAGCGCCGGCGCCATCCGCTCGCGCACTGCGCGCGGCAACCACCGGACGAAGTTGTTGGTTTTGTGGGCGCGGTGGACACGATATCCGCCAAGCACCTCGTCGGCGCCTTGCCCACTCAGCAGCACGGTCACATCGGGCGCCGCGGCTTCGGAAATTAAGTAGGTGGCAATTGCGGCGGGGTCGGCAATCGGATCATCGAGGTGCCAAGCCACTTTGGGCAGAATGTTGGCTACATCCGGGTCCACAACGATTTCGTGAAAGTGCGCCCCGAAGTGCTCCGCTACGATTTTGGCGTAATGGCGGTCATCGGAACTCTGTTCGAGCCGTCCATGTTCGGCGCGATACGCAATGCTATAGCAATTGAGCGCGCCCCCATGCCGCTCAGCCGCCGCAGCCACGAGGGCGCTCGAATCAAGTCCGCCGCTCAGGAAGAAACCAACCGGTACATCGCTGATCAGCTGGCGGTGCGTGGCCTCCACTAGCAGCCGCTTCAGTTCGCCCGCGAGCTCGTGTTCGCTTTCGCGGAAATACGGCCCGTAGCTGAGATCCCAATACTGCTCGATCCGGATCTCTCCGCGGCGCCAGCGTAACAACGAACCGGGCGGCAGTTTCCGGATCCCGGCAATCATGCTGGCCGGCTGCGGCACGTAGAGGTAAGCCAAATATTGGTAGAGTGCGCCGTAATCGATTTCGACGGGCACATCGGGGCACGCGAGCAAAGCCTTGCTTTCGGACGCGAAGTAGAGCCGCGCGCCCTGCTGGCTGTAGAACAGAGGCTTGACTCCCATCCGGTCGCGGAAAATGAGCAACTCTTCCCGGCTTGCATCCCAGAGGGCGAACGCGAAGATACCGTTCAGCCGGTTAACCATTTCCGCGCCGTGCTTCTCGTACAAGTGCACCAGCACTTCGGTATCGGTGCGGGAGCGGAAGTGATGCCCATCGGATACGAGCTCGGCGCGCAATTCGGGGAAGTTATAGATTTCCCCGTTATAGGCCACCCAGACGGAGCCGTCTTCGTTTGACATGGGCTGGTGGCCGGCCGGGCTCAGGTCGATAATGCTCAGCCGGTTGTTGCCAATGGCCACCCGCGCGTGCGAGCTGTCGCCGCGCGCTGCCCAGGTTCCCGTATCATTGGGGCCGCGGTGCCGCGTAATGGCGAGCATTTCCCGCAAGAGCGCTTCATCTGCAACACCGGCCATCCCTGCAATTCCGCACATAATGTATGCCCGCTTCCGTTCGCGTCCTCTAGTAGTCCGCCGGCGTTTCGGCACCGGGCGCCGCGGCAACCCGCTCGAGGCGCGCAAGCGCATGGAACGCCCACGCTTCAGCCCAGCGCAGGAACGGAGTCCGATTCACCCAGAACCGGTGCCGCTGGTAGAAGAAGGCGCCGTCCGAGCCGCGCATGTGGTCGAGCGTCCAGTCCGCAATTTCGAGCGCGCGTCCGAACGCGGCGGGGTCTTCGGTCCGGAACGCGCAGAAAGTCAGCATGGCGCCCGTCAAGCAGTGTATATCAATTGGATACAGCCGGTCATGGTAATACGCGGGGATCCCCCCGTGCCGGAAGAATGTGCGCCCGTAGTAGTCGTATCCGGATCGAATGGCCTCGTCCGCGAACGTTTCACCGGTTAGTTGCCGATAAAGGAGCAGCGACTCGAGATTGTACCCGGTGTGAAACGAATCAATCCACTTCTGAAGCTTTGATTCACCGTAGTACCACGATCCGTCCGGCTGTTGCTGTCCAATCAGGTAGCGCATGCTGCGCCGCGCCGGTTCGACGAGCGCGTCGTCTCCGGTCAGCGCCGCCACCCGCGCCAGATACGCGCTGACCAGCGCCGTGCTGTTATAGATGCGCGTCCGGTCGGTTGGCGCGTAGCTGAAACACAATTCGTCCACCGTATCGACCGAGCGGTTCAGGCGGGCGATGAAAAACCGCGCGGCCGAGATTGCCATTTGGCGCGCTTCACCATCGCCGGCGGTTTCGGCCCGGTCCAGCAGCGCATGGCCGCAGAAAGTAGTGGCGATGGCATTCGGGCTATAGGCCGGCATGACGTTGCCGGCGCGCATGGAGTAGGCGTCCCAATCATAGCCCCACGCGTATTCGGTCTCACCGGGGCTGCGCAATCGCCGAAGTTCGGATTGGAGATGTTCCTGCTCGGCGCCAGTCGGCGTGCCTGCGCGGGCCAGATCCACATACGCGGCGAGCGCCAGACCAAGAGCTTTGCAATTCTTGCCTGGCGAAACGCGGAGCAGCTTGCGCGTCCATAGTCCGGAATAGCGACGCCCGAACTGGCGAATCAGCACAGGCAGCGGAAACTGCCTGGCCCAGCGCCCCAGATAGGGTGAGTTCATCAGATCGAACGGCTCGTAGCCAGCGTAGTCCCGCTCTCGAAGCCAGCGCTCGAGCTTTTGGACAGCATCTGAGATGCGCCTGACAGTGGCACGCTCGCGATCGTTGAGGAGGAACGCCGAGGAGGCCGGAAATCGATCAGTCGTGGTTGTTCTCAAAGGCATGTTGGTCCCGACAGGGGGGCTTACACCAACTCTGGCGCGCCCCGGCGGCTGTACCGGATCACCACCGCGAGGACCAGGACGAAGATCAGGGTATAACAAATCGTGGACGAAATGGCTGCTCCCGTCATCCCGTAGGCTGGAATTAACCAGAAATTAATTCCGACATTGAGGGCGGTGACTCCGGCCCAAGACCAGATGACGATTGGCGGATAGCCGAGGCTGTTCAGGTATTGCACAATCACGGTCTGGACGCCGAGAAATAGACAGCCGGGCATCAGCCAAAGGAACGGTCCGACGGCAGGGAGGAAGCGCGCGCCGAACACGAGGCGCACGACTGGAGCGGCCAGAAAAGAGGCGGCGAGAAGCAAAGGCGCGAGCAACCCAGCAGTGAGCAGACCTGCCTTGGTGGTGAGCTTCATCTTTTCATGCCGGTCCCGCATTGACGCGAGACGGGGAAACAGAATGGTGCCGACTACAATCGGCAGCGTCAGGATATTTTCGGCCATGGTTTCGCTCAGCGAATAGTAGCCCGCCTCTTCCGCCCCGACGAGGTGTTTCACCATGACCAGATCAAGGCGGAGGACCAAAAACGAAAAAAAGGAGGCGGCGTAGGCCTTGATGCCCACGCCGAAGTTTTCACGAAACACGGCGAGCGATAAGCGAAGGCCGCCGGCGAGCGCGGGACGAAGTTGCCAAAGCACGAGTGTGCTTACAAAAACCAGCGCGACCACGGTTACGGCGAAAAAGCTCTCGGCCGTGTTCCGTCCGAGGGAAATCAGAAGGCCAGTGAACAGGAGAACAAGCGTCTTGTTCGCAATCTCGATGGCATTGAAGGCGCGCACCTGATGCGCACCGAGCAGAAGGTTTTGGAGCAGCAGGTAACCGAGCCCGATCGGAACATAGGCAAGTGTCAGCGGCAACAAGAGTCCGCCCACGGGAGCAAGTGATGGCCAGAGCGCAAATCCGCCCCAGGCCAGAAGCGCGAATACGCCTCCCGCCCCGAGACTGACCAGGAGCGAATTGGCGATGAGCACAGGGAGCAGCTCCGGCTGCTTGGCGACCGAGTACGTGTTCGACGCGTGAAGTCCGAAGTTGCCGAACTGCACACCGATGGCTCCGACGGCGACCGCAACGGCATAAAACCCGCGGCCTTCGGGGCCGAGCGCGCGCGACACAACCACGGTGGTCGCGAGCCCCATGGCCACGAGCACGATGCGCGTGGCATAGGTCTCGACCATGTTCCGCCACAGGCTGCGCGCCGGCAACTGCTCTGCTAAACCCTGCCGCGCGTCCTGTTCGACCGCAGCGGTCATCGCCCGTCCTTTCGGCCAGCGTCCGGCGGCAGAACGGTTTCGGCAGGCCGGGCCGGCCTCTGCTCTCCGCCTATCGTGCGTTCCCGCCAGCCCTGGTTTGATTCAGCGACGTTCATGTAGGCGAGCACACGCTCGGCATTCCGCTCCCAACTGTGGCGTTCGACTGCCATTTCGCGCGCGCGCCGACCGAGCTTTTCACGAATCTCGGGCCGCTCCGCCAGGAGCTGGATCGCGCCGGCCAGTTCCGCGGCATTGCCGGGCGGGACGAGCCAGGCCGTTTCCCCATGCCGGAGGACGGCGGCAATTTGATCGAGATCGCTCGCAACGATGGCCTTGCCCATTGCCATGTACTCGTAG